>JAWWMK010037735.1:0-12417 GCA_035047105.1 Galeopsomyia nigrocyanea
CCAATAGTCAGCTGCAGATAAGCATATTATTATACCAAGCGAAAATTATACAAATGCACAATAGCGCGAAATTCTCTTAATTACCGAAGAGAAGGCTATATTCCAAAATCAGCAACAATGCATAAAATAAATGCAATTCACCGCTATATATATATATATATATATATATATACATACACGTATATACGCTATCAGAGTTTGTACTGCAGAAGCAGAGAGAGAGAGAAGGGAAGGCAGTAAATAATGTAGATAAGCATCGCAGGACGTCCCTAAATTTGCAGGCTGTGCGTCGTTGCGCGCGGCGTTCGCGAGATTGGATTGCGCAGCTGCAAGCTTGGGAGCTCTAAGCTCGCTTGCGAGCGGCACAGGCCTAGAGGCCTCTTCCTACTACTACTACTACTACTACTACCAGGGAAACGCGTTTAATAAGTGCACAGCAGCAGCAGCCGCAGTAGTAGTAACAGCAGCACGAGATAGAAGGAAAGAGCAGAGAGAGAGAGAGAGAGGATGATGAGCTTTAACCGCGAACTCGGCTGTGTGTGAGATACGCGTCTGCGACTGACGCAGCGGCGGCGGCGGCTGCGAACAGTCGGAGAGAGAGCTTATAGCAGTCTTTTAATTATGAAAATTGTAATGTTAACCAGCCTGGCAAATGCCCCATGCGTTAAGTGAGCAGCGCATATCTCTCGCGAGCTGTTCTCTATGTGTACATTGTTCAATCTCGTATGTTCTTGTTTGATATTAATTAAAGGAAAAGTGGAGTATGGGGTGGGAGAGATTTGTCACGACGGAAAATTTTTTTTCTTCAATACTGTTGCAAGATAACACGAAAAATCGAAAGAAATCATATTTGCCTTGTTTCTTGACCGCCATTTAATAATTTTGATTATTTTAGTTGCGATATTATGTTAATGAATTATGTTCATATATCATATTAGACAAGATAGGATGTGCGATGTCATGATATTCTATACTTGCCACACCGGACGTTTTGCTAATCATGAAAAATATGGAAACATGTAAATTCGAAAAATAACATGGGAAAAGACACAACTTAATTTTTCCCGAAATTAATTTCATGCCCTAGCGATCAATCTGCAGATCTCAAGTTATATTATTTCAAAAACATGACGCAGAAAGTTAAATTGCCTGAAACAGACGATTAAACCCTGTAATCTATCACGACAAAAGAATTTTTTATCTCAAAATACCGTCGCGCAAGATAACAATCAAATCAATAAAGAAACCATTTCGCAAAGAAAGATAAAAAAATCCAACCCGCAGTCACGCACAAAAAAAAAAAGAAAAGAGAAGATGGCAAAAGACACATAACGCGGTGCAACGGGGCAATCGTAAAGATTATTAGAAACGAAACAAAAGAAAAGCCCGCAAAAAAGCGCGGGCGGTTGAAACGACCGACGCGGACGCGCCGAGATATGATCGCGACGGTAATCATTTCCAGAGGGGAGGGCAAAAAAAAAGTTAAACGAGGGGTCAGTTTTGAAGCGCTTTAGGATTATCGCGCGAGCGTGCGTTAGAGTGCAAACACGCGTGCAACTTGCTTGATTAACAGAGTATGAGAGAGAGAGAGAGAGAGAGAGAGAGAGAGAGAGAGAGAGAGAAGAAACGGATTTGCGATGGGTTGAGTACAGGGGGGAGAGAAAGAAAATTATTGCTGGGATTTAGGCATGGCTGACGCTTCGCTGATATAATTGATTGCGGATTACCTATACCCGGACCCTTTTGCGGCTTTCGCGATCGAATGATAATTTTGTTTTTCATTGCGTGGGTTTTGGCTACTATAGAGCTGTCTCTCGTGTGCGATATTATCTTTGATGGTTTGGATGATATATTTTGATTATTGGGAAAGTATTATTGTGATCGGATAGTGTCGTAGAGAACGATCGAATCAATAATAAGAAGCATTTCTATTTATTGACCGCTAGATGGATTAATCAGAAGTTGATCTTCAAAACGAAATAAAGGAACTTATCCCATAAATTTTGATCACTTTTGCTGGAAATTATGTTAATGAATTGTCAGTATAAATTGAAAATCCGTATATGAAAGTCGTATAAATCTAAATGCAAAATTCAATTAAGATACTTCTCGAAACAAGCGAATCGATAAAACGAGAATAGCTGATAAAAACGTCACCTATACAACGAACTATTTAAATAAACACTCTAATACACAATTCGAAATTAACTCGAATATCTTGCTAAACTAAACACTCAAAAATCGGAGAAAGTACGTATATATACATATATTCGAGGAACGTCGAAATAACCAAGCTGTGCCGAGCTGTACGAAATAGCAGCCGAGCGACGTTAATTAAACAATCCGCGCAGCCGCAATATGCAGTTTATATGTACTCGAGGTTAAAGATAGTAAAAGCTTTCCCTCTCTCTCTCTCTCTCTAAATCATTCAAAAGCGACAATAACGTCGTCGCCGCTTGGCTGGGCAAAATGCAAAACGCAATAATCGGCAGTGCGAGCAAGCGAACAATGAAGCGGCATAAAACGCGCTCCTGCGAAATTCCAAAGCGACGGTCAGCAGCAGCAGCAGCAACGACGACGACGACGACAATCTGGCAGCGCAATAATTCCTCATCAACCCACCGCCACAGCCGCATCTTCGTCGTCCATTGTGTGTGTTGTCCTGTGCTCGCCGTCGGCGAAATAACTCGGCTTCCTGTCACAACGAAACGCTATATACGACAGCAGCAGGCAGGCAGGCAGCAGCAACCCACCCACACGCGCACGGTGGGTTCTTGAATTTCTCTATAGTACCTCGATCTTATGAGTTATTCTTAAAATTTGAATCTCTTTTTCCTCTTTTATTTTTTTTTCGGGTTGGTGTTTGAGAAATGTGGAATTTCGTGGATTGAAATGTAATTTTTTTGGATGTACGGTGTATTTTCTATATGGTTAGAAGATTGTATATGAGCAAATAAAAAATGTAATTAATAAACTTAATTGCATATGACACTTTTTTTCAGAGACATTACAGCACTATTACATCTATTTTTTCACTTTAATTTAAAGGAAACCCTGCTTGAAAGATAGACGCAATGAAAAATGATCCATTTACAATTTCATAATTTCAATTATTGATGTAATGCTTTCACTTTATTGGATAGATTGCTTTATTTCGTTTTCAGATCGACCTCTGATTTATCCATCTAGCGGTCAGCAAAGGTAAACAATTCTCTAGATTTTCAATATTGTAACAATTTATTTAAATCAATAATTCAAATATATTGTATTTTCCGCATGAGTGCTATTAAAACAACTGAAAACTCATTACAATTCAACCGTTAGAAGCAACAACAACTGCAGTTATCTCGAATCGAATCTCCTTCCCAACCTTCCACAACCAAAAAAAGAAAGAAGAAGAAGAAGAAGAAGCATTAATACAGAACGCAGCCAATCAATCGGCAGTGCACGAACTAATCATTTGAAATCCGGTATACATCGAAGCGGTAAACACGAAATCTCTTGGCTTCGTAATGCATCGCGCTTGCAATACCACGAGAGAGATAGAAAGACAGGTATGTGCACGCGAATAAGGGAATAGTATAGTCGGACGTTTCGTGCAAACGACTCGGCGTATATGGCGGCGATTGATTGGCGAGAGGCCTCCTTCCTTCTCTTAACTTCTCTTCCATGCCGCCACTGCAAGTCCGTGAAATAATCCAGCGCGTTCCTTCTCGCGACGTCGCCCACTCACGGAAGCTATCCGTCCTCGTCGTTGTACAGTCGTCGTCGTCTTCTACCCGCAATCGATACGCAGAGGCCGTTGCCTTCACCATGTCTCTCCGGCTTTCTTCCTTTTTTTTTTCTTCTTCTTCTTTCTTCTTTTTTTTTCGGTCTTTCTTCGTGATTCTTGACAGCGGAAATGCGAACTGCTGATGGATTTTTTTTTTGATATTGCGTATTATTAGAAACGAATCTATCGTTAGCACGCAATTCGATACGATTACCAACCAGCTCGCACGTCAAATTCAAAATCTATTTTTTTCATTCAGTCGATTCAGCAAAATAAATACAAATGAAATAATCGAACTGTAACAAAGCAAGATGAAACAATTTTTCTCCAGCCGATATATCAGCGCTAGAAATAAATAAACGGCTTTGTAACCGCTGACCCGATGATATGTCGAAGTATAAAAAAAAGGAAATCACTCTGCGTCAGCATTGGCTATTTCTCTCCTTTTCTCTCTCTCTTTTTTTTTTCATTGAGTCGTAAAAATCAATAGTGCGGAAAAATTGACGAGAAATAACAGCGCGCGCGGTTATGCATACATATACTGGATAGAAAAAAAGGAGGGGTGGGGGGAGATATGTTCGCGCAATAAAAATAGATCGTCGCAGTTATTTTTACAACTCTATCTTCAGATCGATGCATTTGCATAAGCTCCGCGTGAGAATAGTACATCGTGATACTTATACTTAAGTCCATTGATTTTTCCTTCGTTTTTTTTCATTCTTTTTTTACATTCGACGCTGTATACGAAATAAGAAAGTAGAATAAAGTTTAGACAAGAGTTTTTTTTTCCACGGAATTACAGAAAGTTAGAAAATAAAAAAACAAACAAGCATAAAGCGCACGTGTTTACCAACTTTGGACTTTTATCGTCAACTTGTTTCCCTTGTCAAAAAAAAAAGTAAGAAAAAAAGTATACTCGTAGCCGCATTGATACTGCGAAGTCTTAAGGTCGAGAGAGAAATCTCAGCTCTCAGGAAAGAAAAAAAAAGAAACTACTACATATACGCGTATCTCAAATAATAAAAAAAGAAGAAGAGGGGAAAAAGTCGAAGGAAGGGTAAAAGTACACACATATACTTACACACTCGGGACAGTAAAGCGCCGATAAGCGAGGTCCACGGAATAAAACTCGGTCTGAGACTGGCGCGTATATAAAACTGCGACTCGTATCTTTCTCTGCTGCTGCAGAGTGCGAGAGCCAGCATTAATTTTATCGGGCCCTTTTTTCGCGCCCCTCATTTTCCGCTCCTCGTTTGATAGTTCGCTTTCTTCCTCCTTCTCCTTCTTTTTTCTTTACGATCAACTTCGTTTTGTGGCCTTCGACGACGACGACGATTCTCTGACTTCTCGCTGTAGGATTGTTTTTCGAAAATACATTCAACGCAATTTTTTCATTCCCAAGTGGGTCTTTTTTTTACGAGAGGGAAGAGAGAAAAAAGGTTTGACACAGTGCGGGTTATTGAGATTTCTGATTGTTGACCTAGAAATAAACCATTGTGTGCTCCAAATGATTATGTCTCGCGGGAGGGAAATCTAGTTCGTCGACGGCAATTTCAAGTGAAAATGCACAGTGATTTTACGCTTATAAAATGAAGTTATTAACATGTTGACGCGATGAAACTCGCGAAAATACGATTAAAATTTCACATGTTTATAATTCCCCCCTTGAACTTTCGACATCTTGCGCGCAAACTAATGATGATTTCATGCAGCCGCGTAAAACAAGCAACAACAAAAATACAACGCCGGAATAATCAATTTCCGGAGGCAGTGTGCTTATATATATTCGAACACTAATGCTCGTTTAATAAACCATTTGTCAGACATATATATATATATATATATATATATGTGTGTGTGTGTGTGTGTGTGTGTGTGTATACACCTCGTCGCGTCGACGAATTAATCAATCAATCGAATCGATTAAAAAGTCCAAAGTTTATCTTTGCGCGCACGTCGGATAAGCCTTGTTTCGCCTCGACAACTCCGACGCGAGAAAGAGGCTTTTGAACCCTTCGTTACACTTCCTTTACGACCTCGCCCTTCCGCCATTCTCTCTCTTTTTTATTCTCCCCTTTTTCTCTCTGTCGCTCGTGCTTCAATTATCGAGCTTGCTACTGCACTCCTTTTGTTCGACGGAGAGACTTTGCGAGTGCGCAGGGAAGTGACAATTCACACTACTACTGTACTTCTTTTCAAGCGCTTGCTTGGCCTCCCCGCATGTTGTTTTTATTGCCCGCGTCTCTCTATTGTGTGTGTACGAGGATTTTTGAATTTTTCAATAGATAATCAATATTTCGAGTTACATTTATGATTCGCCTTGGTTGTTTAATCCAAATTGTCGGTATTATCGTACGTAACGAAAATTAAAAATTATTCATGGAATATTTAATGTAACGTTGAATGTTGGAAACGTAAATGCGAAACGCTGAAGTTATATTAGCATTGTGAATTATTTGTAAGCCAATATGTTTCAGTTATTCAAATTTCTCGGAAAGCATTTTATAACATTTCGATATTATTTCGGTGTTTTTATTCGATCATACCGTACGAACTTTCCGGAAATAATGGAATACATTGAAAGCATGTTCAAATAATTTATGCACGTTTTCAATATCGAAGTATAATAATGATGAAGCTTATCGGAAAAGATATAGTCTATGTACACGACGAGATATTTCCCCTCTGAAAAAAAATGACTGAAAACTCATCTCTGTCCTTTTTTGTAGATGAGCTGCAAAGTAGATAGAATTATTCAAGAGTCAAGAGAGACAAGGCAAATTAAAAAAAAAAGAGAAAAGAAAAGTACACGAAATTTCATGGAGGTAAAGCTCGAAAGAAGAAAAAAAAACGTAGTCAAAAAGTGAACGCCCTCGTCGGTAAACACTATATTTTCGAGAACGTGGGCGTACATAATGCTTTTGTCTTTCTCTCTCTCTCTCTTGGACGCTCTTTATCCCTCCCTTCATGCGTATCTCGTTGAGATGCATTAACGCGTCCAGTCGTGTCTCTACGCCTTTTCTCTCTCCCACGTTCTCTCTCTCTCTCACTTTTTTTTTCAACGTCTTTTTCTCGTCATCGTCGCCGTCGTCGTCGTCGTCGTCATCTCGTCTAGTCTGTAATCTCTCTGTCTGTTGAGCGTTTTATTTATTCCCTTTTTAGCCAAGCTTCGTCGTCGCTCGTCGTCGTCGTCTCACTCTGGTGTGCTCTACTTTTTTTTTTCTTCGCGAGATCGCAGTTTGCTCTTTTATCCCTCAGACGAGAGCAGAGAGAGATGCGCTTGTATGCTGGCAATTTTAAATAGTAACAGGAGTGCCTTTTCCTTTTTTTTTTGTTTTACTTTTTTTTTTTACTTTTTTCCAGTTATTTAACGCCCATGCACAGGGAGAGAGAGAGAGAGAAAAAAGCCCGTTTTTCGCTGTAATAAACTTGACGTTATGACGTTCTTATCGCGTATACGTTCTTCTTCGTTTTTTTTTATTATTTGCTTGTCTTTTTTTCCGCAGCGAGCGCAAAGTAAAATATTCAAACTGTTTGTAAAAACCATGTTATTCCGAGACTTTTCCATGCTGTTGCTTTGTTTCAACCATGATTACGATTTCAAAGTTAAATATTACGAACAGTTTTCGAAATCGAGTCAAAAGACTATATTTGAAATTGATGGTTTTCAGAAAACAAGTGTAAAATTGTTGGTAACCGATGTTGACGAGTGAAAACAAGATATCGAATTGTTCCTTGCTCGCAGACAAACGGCCATCATGCAAAGTTCAAAACTCAATTAGATTATCCTTATTATACAAACTTCCCTTATCAAAGCCACAGCGAGATGGAAAGTTAACGTACACACATCCCCAACTTTACTTCGAGACCCGTTATCCGGACGAACTTTTGACAACTGACGTCGCTGTCATCTAATCTCAATTTATCATCCTGGTAATCTCATCGTCATTTATTCCATATCACTCGGACAATGAAAGAAACCACAAAAACTATCAGCACGTCTAAAACACCATTGTTCGAAAATCCGCAGTTGTTTATATCCAGTGAGACGTGGATAAATGTAATTCTTAATCGCCTACCATCAAAATTACGTATATGTGTTGAAAGTGCACGCGCACACCACACACACAATAGTGGGGTAATATATCTCGTTGAAAGCCCGCATTGCCAAACGAAAATAGCTCTCTCCCCCTCTGGTTCTCTCCCTTTCGTCTATTTTCAAAAACTTTGCCGCAAAGTAAACAGTCATTCGCATTCGACGTATGTATATTATACGTGGCAAAGCAAACATCGTATAGCATGACGAACATATGCCATGTCGCTTAAGGAAAAATATCATTTCTTATTTGATTATAACAACCCTGCCGCATTATCTTCTTCGACATTATAACGAATGGCCAACAAAACAATCATACTATCAGATAAAAGTTAAGAGGGATGATAGCACAAGTGAAAAAAATAAGCATCTAATCGGGTCTATCAAATCGGATGGTCGCGTACGTATATATCCATTTCATCGGGCCGCAAAAATTTTCCGGGGATAAAAAAGGAAGAATCACGAAATACACGCGCGTTATCTTCCATCAGCATCACATGCAAAAAAAAAAAAAAAAAAAAAAAAAGAGAGAGAGAGACCAACGAAAACGAGCGATACGATAAAGCTCGGTGCTCGCTCTCCCCCCTTAAACGCGCCACCATAGAGCAAAAACACTTTTCCTAAAAGCGAGGCACAAGAAGAAAAAAAAGGAGAATAATAATAGCCATATCTCAAGCATTTTCAGCAATCTCGTTGTTGTCGTAACGTTCGTCATTGCCACGGCTATTTAGATAATCCAGCAAGAGAGAGAGAGAGAGAGAGAGAGAGAACACGTTACACATTTAGGGGGGGCTTGAAAGGACGTTTGCACACTCCGTCACAACGTCCGGCCGTACGACGAGTCTCATTCATAACTGCTACACACATATATATACGTATAGGGGTGGAGGCATGTTTTTCCAGAGCAGTGACGCCGCTGCCGCCGCCACACTGGCGCGCGATCCCCGGGAAATCCATTTCTGCTGCCAGGGGCACATTTTCCCTCCCCCCACCATTCGACGGATCGGTGGGGCCATTTTTCTCGCGAGAGAGAGAGAGAGAGAGAGAAAGCGAAGGGAGAGAGAGATCGAACACAAGGACGAGCTGATGTATGCATGCATGCGGGCTTACATCGGGATCAGGGATTTTCGGGTAATGAGATTGACGAGTGTGGCTATCGACCAAATTGCCTTGCCTTTTTTTTTTATGTCGAGCTTTCGGGATAATCGACCACGTTTTCGGGGTTGCTCGTGGGATTAGAATTTTCATTGGAGGGTGGGGGCTTTTTTTTTGTGTGTTACAAGGGCATCGATCATTTTTTTTTTCGTTATACGCGAGGTTTAATTGAAAGCAATCGTGTAGATTGATTTTGGAGAAAATTCTCGTTCGATCGTAAGAGTCGAAATTGTAGGAGAGAGAAAAAAAGCCTTTTATATCGATATCTTCGCGCGCGAGAGGTTATATCGCGCGGAGAGAAATTGGATTTTCTCTCATCACCTAAGAAAACAATGAAGGTTTCCTCTCCAACCTGGAGGGGCAGAGGGGAAGAAGCCTATACAGTAGAATTTCGGTTGAATCGCTCAACGTGAAAAGCAGAGAGAGAGAGAGTGTACAAAGACGCGAGGGCAGAATAAAGGAGCAGCTCTCAGTTTTCTTCTTCTACGCTTTTTTTTTCTTGCTACTTCATCCCCCACGGGAGAGAGAATCGATGACGCGCAGCTAAATTGATTCGGGCTCCGATTCTTGTGGCGCGCTCTTCTTCTTCTTTTTTTTTTCATTCTGTGCGGAGAGAGAAGAGGCTTTTTACGCTGTTTTTTTTTTTTAAATAAAAAATACACCAGACATCAGAAGCATTTTCAGAGACCGAGGCGCAACGTATAACATGTAAAAGCTTTTGTTGGAAGTTTGATACGAGCGAGCTTTAACGGTTTTTGAAAATCGATTCTTCGTGTTTACAATTTTATTATAAAAGATTGTCTTTGATTCTATACTTACGGATTTTAATTTGGATATTGTTTGATTGATAACTCACCTGAAACATAAATGAATTTATACATTAGAAATGTGGACTGAGATATCAATTTAGATTCATTATTCTCAATAAAATTATATCAAAGATTTAAGAAACTCTGTTGAAATCAATTTTCATTGCATATAACCTTATAAAATTGAATATTCCGTAATTAAACATTTATCCAATAGCACTCGACCCGATTTATCTCCAAATTTCCAATCTCCGATTTCAATGGTATTCCCTTGTGCTTTCTAACAAAATCGATTCTCTCAAATATATTCCATAAAACTTTATTAAATCTGACTCAATTTTCTTGCCGACTCGACGCTACAATACCGTTATTACCTTTATTATTAAATTATAAATGCATTCAATAATTGGTTCGAAATGCTGAGCTAACAATGTTTCTGTACGAGCAAATTTTATTTCAATTAAAATCATATTTGAGACGCGTTGAACAATATAAATGAAGAGCAATTACAATCCATTAAGACGTAATATAATTAAAGGATTAAAGCAAACACCACATCAGTGAAAACCGTCCAAACTTATGGTGGTATGGGGTATTTAAACTTTCAATTAACCGCGCGGTGTCATTAACCTCGCTTAAAGGTCTGGATTTACTGAACAACGCGCGTAGAGGGATGGAGGTGGGGAGGAGGAAAATCCTCACAAAAGCTTTTCCGTGTACGTCCAAGTGGCGAAAGTGTCCCATAGACAACTGCCATTGCGATTTAGCCCCGCTTTGAAATTTTCGTCTATTGTATTAGCATTAAACTCAAACATGTCCCCGAGTTAACTTGGTAAACTCTGACATCTGTTATGGTCGTATAGCCGCGTAATAGCATCGCAGTTATCATAGGACTAGTGCTGCTGTGACTGCCGATAGCGCGCGAGAGTTGGTCTGCGCATGAGTGCTGACCCCAAAGTGCTTATACTGAGAATTGTATATAGATGTAACTTTCCCGACGTCGACTATAATTGCCACAAGAATTGCTGTTTCTATATATATATTTCGGTGAAGCTATGTTGCTTCAGATGACTGTTACGTGGGATTATAACATATTTGTTGATGGTTATTTCAGTGACGACAGTCATTATTCAGAAAAAGTCTATTAGGATACTTAGACATTGTGGAATATGTTTTTTTCAATAAAAAATAAACTTCAATAACTGACTTTCATCAAAGAAATTTTCTTTCAATTTTGCACGATAAGTGGGCTTTCAAGTTAATTTTTTCAAGTCTCAACGACTCATTTCATGTGGTATTCAAAGCGTTTCAGCCTCTTGAACTTTGAAAAGTCGAAAGTACATTTGAATTTCATGAAAAAAAACCTGTCTCATTATCAACCCAACTCAAATAACATTCTTTTATATACATAAAAAACACGCAATAAATCCACGAGAATTTCACATATGCAATTCGCACAAGACGAAGCCATTCGAACATGTCCACTCGCACCCCCCGCTCATCCACGCAAAACTTGTTTTTGTCCAATTTGACGTATCTTCTCGGCAGCTGCTGACTCGGCTTCGCGAACTGTTTGTTCCCCACGCGCGTACGTACGTGTATGTGCAGATGTTTGCCACGAGGATTCTGCCGGCAAGTTTTTGGGCTGCCAGCAACTTCCAAAAGGTGATGCATATATAGAGTTCGCTCGAGAGCTTGTTTGCACGACGTTCTTTTATCGCGAACTCGCGCAATTCTGTATATTACGCGGGGCGCTGCCTCGCGGAGTTGCGGACATTCGACTACTAATTTGTAATTGTAGAAACGAAAGTTTTGACGGCGATGGTGATGAGAGCGTTGTGGCTGTGGAACTTTATTGCGGCATTAATTTGGTCAAATATTTGAGTTTTGGAACCGAGTGAGTGATGTCTTTTTTTAGGATTTCCAGTATTTTTGCTTTGAACCTTTATTTTTTATTTTGATAGCATGAAGTTGAATATAGGACTTTCAATTTTATTTTTATTTGAAGTTTCGATGTTACTGAGAAATAAAGCCAATATCGAGTAAAATTGGTGAGATGAGAATAGTACACGTCCCCGATCCGATAACTAAATTACAAATGAACATTGATTTTCTCTCAAATTGCATCACTCTTGTATTCTATCGGATAATAGACAATCGTCGAAAAATATTCCATCGATAATACAATAAAAAATCTTAGAAAAAAAAAACTCTCGAGTTCTAAAAATATTAAAGACCGTAAAAAAGCAAGAAAGTCGTACAGCAATTATAAACATGTCTGAGAAAGAAAGTCAGTAGAATAAAAAAATGAAGCGAAGTCGATTCTGCCGAGACATTTCACTGCATCGTCGTCGTCGTCGTAGTCATCCATTCAACTCGGTCAATTTTTCCATTCCGCCGAGCACATAAGAGAATAGAGCCATCAACCGGATAGAGAGAGAGAAAGAGAAGGTTAAAAGAGGCGCTCCATCATTGTCGGCTCGAGTACTTCCGAACAAGCTTGGGGTAATGACGCGTCCCAGTGCGTTTTCTGTGCGCACTGCTTTGCCGAGATTCCCCCCTTCCTTGTGTTATATATATATATA
>JAWWMK010037746.1:0-12412 GCA_035047105.1 Galeopsomyia nigrocyanea
GAGAGAGAGAGAGAGAGAGAGAGAGAGAGAGAGAGAGAGAGAGAGAGAGAGAGAGAGAGAGAGAGAGAGATAAAAAGCTACATCTTTTAAAAGCCTGCGGAGGAAGGCGCCCCTCGTATTTATCCTCTTTTTTTCAAACTTCTTTTTCAGTGTGGCAGCTACTTCTTTTTTTTTGAAAGTTGTTTCCCCTCTCGGGGTGGAGTAGAATAGCTACGTGTTTTGATTTTCGAAAGGGCGAATCTTCACGCTTCGATAACCGAGAGAGAGTCCAACTTTCCCAAGTTGACAACGTTATTGCATTCGAACGACGACGACTACGACGATTCTCCTTCTTCCCCGTACAAAATGCACTACTGGATTTTATTTGGTGGAACACTTCGAGATAACTGGATTTCTGTCTAACGGCGAAATTTGAAGTTTCTTTGGGGGATCGCGCCGGACAGTCTCTGTTGGACTGGAAAAAGAGTAGCTTTGTTCAATGCTCTCTCAAGCTCTTATCTCAAGATTGTAATCTTACAGTGGTAGTACGCGCCGTTTCTTTTTTCGAAAATACGAATCGTTCGTGAACTCCGAAATTTATTTTATTCGCTGTGCGAGGATTCGAGACCTCGCGAGAAAACATCGAGAGAAAAAAAATTTAATCAAGACTCCAAAAAACCATTTCCCATTTCAGAATCTCATTGTTCCAGCCAGACAAAAAAAAGCCATCTTTTGAATAGTAATAACGAGATTCTAGAGAAAAGAAAAGTTTTTTTGCAGAAAGAGGACATCGTCGTAGCGAAAAAAGTACCTAGAATATTAAAGAGAGAGAGAGAGAGAGAGAGAGAGCTCTCTTCAGAATGAAAAAAAGAAAACTTCACACGAAGGAAAATCATCAAACGAAAAAAATTCATCGCGAAATTCCACAAGTACACAGAAAGAGAGTGACTGCACACTCGCATTTAGCCGAGAAGTAGGTCTGAAGGCTATGATTACAGCAACACTGTCAAAGAGGGAAGGGAGGAGGACGGGGCAAGCTCGTCTTTTATTATCCATTCTTTCGATTTTTGTTCTGTGCTGTAAGAGAGAAAAAGTAACGTACGTACGTATGTGTGTGTTAGCCTTTTTGCCGGCAACGCGGAATGAGAAATGTCGTGAGCTTTGACGCTGGCAGTCTTGGCTTATCAGTCGCTCGTCTCTCTCTTTCTCTTGTGCGTACGAGGACTTTTTCATTACGCGCGCGCGCGTGTGTGTGTGTGTGTCGCGCGTTATCTTGACGAAACTCTTTAACTTGGCTTTTGTTCGAATTTTTTCTTCTTCAAAGTTTCTTTGCTGTTACGTAATGTTGGCGCTGAGTGCAATGTTGACATTTGTTTGAAGATTTAAAAAAAATTTAAATGATAAAGAAAACGTGGACGTTCGTTTGTAAATTTTTAATTAGAAATGCTACGAATATTCCAGACTGAATTTATGTTACTCATCAAGTATGGACATGCTTTTATCAGAGCTGATAGTTATTTATTTACGTTACGAAAATGTAAAAAAAAATTCGGCGCAACGGAAGCTCCATAAACCATTCAGCCGAGTCAATCAGAAATAAACCGAATTTTCAATTCCCAGAGCCGAAAAAAAAAATTCCGACACTAACGAAACGTACAAATTCTAATAAAGACAAATAAAAAAAAAACGAGTGAATATCGGAGTTGATTTTTTTGAACGAGCGTGACAGTTATACAGACACACCACGCTCAAAGCAAACAAGAGAGGGCGTGAGGGAGAGTGTTTAATGACTGCAAAGAGAACGTTTAATTCCAACGTCCACTGTCTAATTTATTGACACTTGAATTTTTAACCGGACGCGTTCGCATGACAATATCCGCCACTGCTGTTCATTCCCCGAGGTTTGATTGCGTTTCGCGCCACTTAACTTACTTGCAAATATTTGACTGACTGGCAGGCTGCGAAGTCAATTGGCAGAGGACGTACATATATACTCTGGGGAACAAATTTTTTTTTTTCATGCGTTTGTTGATTTTTAATGCTAGTGGAAAGTTTAATCAATTAAAATTGATTTTAGTCAGATTTCAATTGGATAACACCAGTTTTTATCGAGTAACTTATTTAATGTAATGTAGTTACGAACATCAGCATCGAAATAGATTATCAAATTTCTCAGAATCACATTAGATGACGTGACAGATGTAGAAAAATCAAATTAAAATTATAAAGACGTTAAACTGTACGTAATAAATTGACGTTGAAGGTTGGTGAATTTTCGAATAAATTGAATAAATAACTTAAGTTTCTTAAAACGACCCATCAGCTAGCCGAGATAGCACGGCAAGCGCAATTATAGTCGTCGTCGTTCCGACGAATCGCATTTTAGCTCACCTTTAAATATTTCTTCTGCAATGTAGTCTCGCGGTGGGTGGCGGTACGGGCGGTAGTAGTGCGACGCGTGTCTCCGAGCAATTACGTGCTTGGAAAATAGAGTCTCTCTCACTTCGTAACTCGGATTAACAGTCGTGTGTATACGCGTAACACATAGCACACTGTACTGCATTCCGTCCTTTGGACATTAATTCGGTCTTGCATTTTTCAATTGGCTCGCGCGCGCGCGCTAACTTTTTGCATGAAAAATTCAGAGATCGGAAATGGAGTTTTGCGGCATTGCACTCCGTGATTTATTATTCCTCGAGCGAGTTCCGGTTCTACTCTCTTTTTTTTTTCATTCACTCTTGTTTGAGATATTTCAATTTTTTTCAAGGGTGGGCGCATGAAGTGAAACGCGCGAGGCTTTATTATTCAGCGACGTTACCTGCAGCTTCAACTTTGAATATATTCCACGGGAAAAAAGAAACTTACTGCGCCCTTCAAGGAGATGCCACGAGGAATAGTTTATTGGCAAATAGACAAAGTTATGGGGCTGAATTTCACGGAAATCCACCGCCACACCCCTTTTTCCGGAATGGACGTTTTTATATGCATATAAAATAGTTACGGCTTGTGCATCACGCGGAATAATGAAATTTTTTTTGTTTAAAAGTTTTATTGGTTTTCGCGAAATGGAGATTTGTCGATTGTTTTTTTTTTGTTGATTTCAATTTGCCGTTGCAATGTAAATACATATATCGGAATGAAGTTTATCTTTTTTAATATTCTACTGAAATATACTTCTTTGCGAGCGTAATAAAGCTGCCAAAGAAATATCTTTTATTAACTTCATAAATAAAAAGGTGATACAAACTTCAAAACTTAGAAATTTTTATTATTTAACGTAGATTAATAAAATCCATCGATCTAAAATAAATAAAACCGTTTTCATATTCAAAAACAATCGAAAAAAAGCATTTTATAGGAAAAAAAGATATAGCTGGCAATCATTCCGGATTGTAAATCGCGACTAACGAATACATGAAAAAAAATTTCTTTTTTATTTTATTCCATTTTTTGCACTTTTTATCGTCAGTCGTACACAACCCGTAAAACAGCCGATCAAGCACTTTTTTTTTCTTTTCGGCGGTAGCATATAGAGAGGATTTTTACAGACAAAAAACAAGTCGCGCAATTAGCGCGAAGCACTTTTTAGCAGCCACAAGCTCGCGACCGCGTGAATGGGAGTAATTCCGCGGAAAATGCTGAAGCCCATAATTGAGCTTTGACCGAAATTATTAGAGGGTGCATTTTCGCCTCTCTCCCTTCTCCTCCCCAGATACCAAAAAAAACCTCACTTCCGGCTACGGATTTTCACTCTACCGCGTCAGATCGATCGTTGCAATTTGCAAGTGTATGTGTGCATACACCTACCCTTTTGTTTCTGTCTCTCGCGTGCATAGCTTTTTTTTTTGCCCCGGACGCAGGTTTATCAAACGCGTTATTCTTTTCAGAGCAGATTGCAACTGCGAGAGCTGCTGTGGCAATTTTTTTTTCCTTTTGTTTTTTTTTTAACCGGCTGCGTTTTTGTTCGTTTTGGCGTGGCATATATACCGGCAGGTTATTTCCGACGATTTCGATCGATGATTTTACAAAATTCATTGTACGTTATGATTAAGTTTGTTTTTTCTTACTTTTCTGTTAACGAGCTGGTTTAATTTAATACTACTTCTATCATCTGAACAACGTAATGATTGTTATTTGAACGTTCCGGGATCATTTTTCACAATTAGTTGTATGTCCACTAGCGGAAAATTATAGAAATATTGACTAGTAAACTAATATGTGAACGTAAAGATACTATATAATTTGTTTGATTTCAAATAATTTAAAAAAAAAGTAATAAAAAAAATAATTTTTAAAAATTACAAAAGAAGTGTATATTAAAAATATTATTATTTAAAATAAAATTGAATTTTTTTCTATCAAAATCAATATCAGTAAACCATGGAGGAAAACCTTGAGGCAGATAGATATGTGCACGTCAAAACGAGATGAAAGGCAAAAAGGGGGTTGGTTGGCTCGAGTCGTCTCTGGCGTATACCTGGGGAAAAGCCAACCCCCGTTACGTCTTATTCTGGCAAAACTCGTGATCCGCGTCTTTTCTTTTTTTTTTTACTCTCGATTTAGCCTTGCCCGAATTTTTATTTTTCATTCAGTACCAAAAAAAAGGGTCGCGGTGTATATTCAAGCAGTTTTTGATGTACATAAATCACGGAGGCTGAGGAAGTGATTTCCGGAGTATATGGTTTCTGACGTAAAGTGATTTTTCAACGAAAATATTTCATTTCGAGATTGTACGAACTCACGTGACTGGAGAAAGAAGAAGAATGATTGCAGAGTTACTCACCTGAAACACACAAACAAAAATAACATTTAAAAAAAAATGGTTGGAAGTAAGTTTTTTTTTATAGAAAGAGTTTCAAACGAAATATTCATTCATTTTTATATCGCACAACTTCAGGAAAATTTTTCTATTCCGTCGTCGCGAAAAGGACGCGATACACCACGAAACTTTTGAAAAAGTCGCTCTCGAGTAGCAGAAAGGTATATAGCCTCCCCATTCAAAGCGAGAACGTAACAATGGGCCATCGTCCTTGCAAGTCATAGAAAAATCGGCGACTGTGTGTGTGTGTGTGTGTGCGTGGAAAAATGGAAAACGTGGCACGACTTCTCGTTCTCGCCGCCCGGTGTTTTATATTTCGGGGGATGCGCGTAGAGGGAGAGGTAGAGGAAAAATAGCCCAAGTTTTTTTTTACCTCACGATTTTTACAGATGGCTTGTGGATTTTTGCGAGATGGGATATCGCACGCGGGGCGCGAGTCTCGCGGTGAATGCTAATGCCGCGTTTTGTAGATCGTCGAGGTGGTTTGCGATATCGTACGAGCGACGAGCCCAAACAAAAAAATATAGCGTTTCACTCCCGGAAGAGAAAAATTGAACGAATAAACGAAAACGAAGTTTTGGCTAATTGAAAGACCAACGAGAATTGAAAATTTGATTAATGGTTGTACATCGCGCGGATCGTCGCATGCAGGGGCGAGACTTCGCATGAAGTAAATTAGCGCATGTAGCTAAATGACCGATCGTTATCGAATTACTCGAGCGGTAATTGAAGTGAAAACAAAATTCCGCGCGGCTAAATCGATTACGAAACGTTGAACTGCAGATAATGGAATATCCATTAATATCAACGTAGAAAAAAAGAGAGTACGTTCGAAAAAAAAAAACGCAGCACACGTACAATATTGACAAGAGAGGAAAGTCCATTAATCTTGATTTTTCGCATCGCCACGAGTTTACATTCATTTACACGTGCAACAGGGGAAAAAAAGGTGGAGGTGGGGGTTTACATTCATTTACACGTGCAACAGGGGAAAAAAAGGTGGAGGTGGGGGGAGAAGGGTAAAGAAAGGGGTAGTAGAGTAGATCATGCATGCCGGCAGATTCGGTTTGCCATGCGCGCCAGACCCGAAATAAATCCACATCAGAGAGCTCCGAATGACGAAAAAGAGGGAGGGAGAGAGAGAGAGAAGCAGAAGCCTCGTATATATGTACGCTCTACTGGCTTCGCTTCCCTCATTTCGTCCGGTTCTCTCTTTCTTTTTTTTCTGGCTTGTTGTCGGGTAATCCCTACCACCCCTTCCCCACACTCATTCTCTCACTGCGGACTTCGGCTGTACGTCGATCGTTAATACTATATACCTTCCATCCATGGCTTTTTTGATGCATATTTCTTTCTTTTTTTTTTCTCGACGCCCTCCACTGCGGCGCGGCGCGTTGGTGTGCAACTTATTGATGATACTCCAATGCCATAGCTTCTTTACTTTTTATTCCTTTGGCTTTGCGTACTTGAACTTGTGAATTTGATTGAAAAATAAATGCTTGAACTACAATATTTTTTAGAATGTCAAAGTTTAACAGATCCATTACGTTGTATTTCATTGAACATTTCATATAATTTCTCTTATTTAAAATTTTTACTTATTCATTTCAGATTGCTATTACAAAAGTCGCTATAAAATCGCCATCTAGTGCCACTTGATTTACAATAAATAATGCGACTTCATTACGAAATTCAACACGCACAATGTGTGTGTATACTGAGACACCACGCAAAAGTGTATGAACGTTCATCAAATTCATCAAAATTCATCAAAAATTATAGTGTGTCTGACACACTTTTGCGCGGGGTGTCTCTGTATATGCATATACATAAAAAAAACTTTGACCTGATATACCGGAAAGAGCATGAAATTTTCGCACGAAATAAAAAAAATATAGATTCGAGTGAGAAGCTCACTGCGAGGGTTCAATTTATATGCGGCCGAAGTACTAACTTCTTTTTACAGCTACCGCGCCCAGTTTGCTTTGCACTCGAGAGGGACACGGTCCTGCGCTAGATGTCTTCTGGGAATCGAGTCGCGAGATTGTCGAGTGATCTTCTGGCTGGTTCTTTTTGTTTATTTATCAATGCAAATGTTATATAAGCTTCACCTTTGGCTTTATATTTGTCTTCGGGAATATAGTACTTCAGATCTGACGCTGACGTTTTTCAAATTAAAACTTTCTTTTTTTTAGAATTCAAACGATGTACGTTGTTTTAACTACTTCGAGTTTTACTGAATTTAGCTTTGAAGGTACAATAATGAATCTTGCAAACTCGCCACTGTGAATTATCTGCAAAATTGCTTGCTTTGAAAATATCGTTAACAAGTCGAGCTCGTTGCAGATCAAAGATCTACATAATGGAAATTCGCGAATAGACCGCGAGTTAGTAATTAATCCACATGCAAGCTTCGCATCAAAAGCCACCCGCCATAGATGTATATATAGTTTACCCACTCCGTATTCTTTTCGTTCATCAGCCAGCTATTTGTAAATAGTTGCTGGCTGCCGCTCTGGTTTTCAGCTCAGTTAATCATCAGTCGAAATCGAGGGTTCACTGTAGTAGTAGTACGCGAACCGAACCAATCGGGAGAAAATTATCCAGTAGCGCCTGAGGGAAGAGAACAGCAGCAGCAGCAGCAGCAGCAGCGGAAGTCAGAGGCAATTGGAGCACAGTCGCATAAATAGAAGAGCAATACTACTGCGAGAGAGAGAGAGGGGTGCAAATTAATAGGGGCTACGTTGGGATAATTAGGCGAAAACCGCGGGCTGCCGCTGCAGCGTCATTGGCTGATCGGCAATTTATTTGGGTCAGAGCTTGATTATCCTGATGAATAAGCCTCGGGGCTCATTTGTTTCTTTTTACTCTCTCTCTCTCTCTCCGCCGCTATTATCGGTTTCCAACGCTGCCGCCGTCGCGATTTTGCCGCTAAAGAAATGCGAGAAACGGAGGTAAAATTGGCGGATATCTTCGATCGATGCTATATCTATACGGCTACTTTTCGTTTTTTAGTTCTTTTGTTTCTATCGATTATTTTCTCGATAACCGCGCTTTTTTTTATACGAGGAGCGTATGATATAGTCAAATTGGATTTACTAAGGTATTGTGGATATTAAAAAATGTGAATTGCGAATTAGCTCGGTTATTGAGGCTACGGATGTAAGCATCTTCCATGTAAAAGTTACTTTTCCAAAGTTTATCACAGTTCAATTATTGTAATGTGATGGCTCAGTGTGTAATCATACATCTACCTTTTATATTTTCTCGATATTTAAATAAGCTATTAAAGAGTCTCAACAGTTGAATAAAATCATTCTCATTTGGTAATGACTTAATTATTGTTCGTTATACTACTACTACTACCTAGGTTCAATGAAATATTCACATTCTACCATCGTAATTGCCGCAGTTAAAAAAAATTTCCAACGGAGCAATTGGAATATCATCGTAAACTCAAGCAATAACAAAGTGAAATGAGAATGACTTTCCATCACAAACGATTTTCACCTCGTTAGCGTCAAAGCAAGAAGACGTATCGCGGAAGAGCAAAAGTCTTAATGAACACTTGCTCGGTGGGCGCGCGAGAAAGCCGAGATAACAAGACACTACACGACACGCATCGATATATCGATAGCAACGTCGTCGACGTCGACGACGATATAATGGACGACTATACGTTCATTAACGGAACTACGTGTCTTTTGTTGTTTTTGTTTCGCTGTTCGGTCAATCGTCGAAAGAATGATTGTTCACTGTTCCGGATGGACGTATATATTATGTATTGTTGTTTTATCGATCGGACTTATTATCATTAAAATTGTGCGATTTAGCGAGAAATTTTAACGATACGAATAATTACACATTTCATCAAAAATATCCAAATCTTTTTCCAATCTCAATTTAAAAGAAGGAGAAAGAAAAAGCAAGTTCACGCACTAACGCGGCTACTTCAGAAAACGATCTTCATGCAGAGAGTTGCTGCTGGTGGTAGAAAACGGCTCATAAATATTTAACTGCCGTGTGGCGTAGAGATGAAGGAGAAGAAGAAGAAGAAGAAGAAGCCTATAGAAAAGAGAGAAAGAGATATACCTATGGAGAGTATCGATCTTAGTGCAGTCTCTCTCGTAAACTTCTTTGCGGGGAAAGAGAGAGAGAGGGGGGGGGGGCATGGCTGCATTTATAAACGTAGCCACCTGTGCACTCATTGAGATCACTGGCGCGAGTCCAAAGCTGTGCAAGCGCGAGCGTGGAAAATCGAGGCTATCCGTTGCTCTTTCTCTCTCTCTCTCTCTCTCTCTCTCTCTCTCTCTCTCACTCTCTTTCGCCTAAAGGGAGCATCATTTTCACGTTCTCTCTTTCTGTCTGTCTGGCTTATATGTACTGAGCCAAGAATTTTTTTTTTGAGTTGGGCACTTTGATTTTCCTGTCTTTTTTTACTGACTTTTTGATTTTTTTACACGAATTACACATATATTAATGAAAAAATTATGGCATGAGTAATACATGTCTGTAGACAGGGGGCGTCGTAGCTGCAAATCGTTGAAAAACGATTTTGAACTTTGAACCAAAATTTTTTTTTTGGTATAGTTATATTTTCATCAGAAAAAGTAAAATCGGAACGGTTTTATAAAAATTCATATAAAATATATTATATAAAAATTTATTCAGTTGATAAAAAAAATAGTTATCAACAAACAAATTAATCGAAGTGAGATACTAAAGAAATCTCACGAGCGGCAACTATTTTCTAAAATATCTATTGCAAGGATAGATTATTCGTCGGGTGATGAGTCAATACCATGATCCATCTAGTTGCAGATTCTTCAATTCAATTGCACGCACAAGATAAACGCGCTGCCTTGTTAAATAAAATTATTCGTCCATCTCAAATTCTTATACGTGGAAAAATTGTTTATTAACAATCAATTTGTAAGAAAACACTCGAACCAGCATATCTGTCGTCGATGTCAAACAACGAAAGTCAATCGAGCATAACTAAACGTGCATCCGCATTATATCATTGTCGGCTAGATAACGAGTGTGCGCGCGTGTGGGTGTGTGTGTGCGTGTGTGTGTGTGTGTGTGTGTGTGTGTGCGTGTGTGTCCAACAACGCGAACTGATTTGCGAATCAAACGCACGTTTCCGATCATTTGTCGGCTGTCCGTGTATGCGCGAAGAGGAATCCAACTGTACATTCGATGCTGATCTCCGCAGCTGCTGTCGTTGTCCAGTAAACGTCAAAGGTGTTGCGCGATGACAATGTCCTGCGTATGAAGCAGCAGCAGCAGCAGCAGAGGATATTGCGTCCCTTCGATCTATATCCAGTAGTGTAGCTGCCGTTTCGGTCGGACATCACTCTCCCTCTCTCGATCTCTCTTTAGAAGCCTGATGTTATCTCGCGAAGGGCGCGCGGCTCGAATTTCATGGACCCTTACGAGTAGCATAACGTTTCTGTCGTAATTTTCTGACGAGAATCGATCGAAAAGAGGCTGAATAGATGAATACGTGTATCGAGGCTGAAAAGCCAATTTTCACTTGCATAACAATTTTAACTATGCAGGTTTAATTAAGCTCGAAGGGAAAAAAAATTCTCTCTGCCCGCAACGCTTCATTATCCACGCGTTAAACGCACGCACGTTGAGTAAATTTTCCGGGCGATAATTAATAATTCAGTCGAGCGTGAAATTCACACGAGAGAGAGAGAGAGAGAGAGAGAGAGAGAGAGAGAGATCCCAAACTCGAGATAAAAATGTCGTGCCTCTTTTGTTTTCACCTCATTTTTTTTTTGTTGCTCTTTCAAAAGTACCAACAAACGCACAACGATAAATTTTCCACAGCCAACGTCGAAATTATTTCACAGCCGGTTGTGTGTGTATACAATTTCGCGGTCGGCCCGGATTTCCGCAAGCGAATAATAAATATAACTCGCGAGATGAGAGGCTTCGACGACGAATGAAAAGGAGTCGAGTGCGAAAAGAATAAAGTGAAAAAGATTTTCGAGTGAGTCGAGTTTCGGTGAGAGGCGGTGATGGAAAATATACGAGACTTTTTATACGCGCGAGAGAGAAAAAAATAAACGAGGGTATGCTGATGGCGGCAGCGTCCGCGTCGAGAGAGCAAAGTTCTTTTTTCATTCTATTTGTGAATTGTGAAGTTTATTGTGTGGATGAGTTTTTTTTTCTTGCTTTCAATAATTCTGATACGTTTAATGCATTTGTTGGGAATTATCTGACGTAAACTTTACAAAACAAAAATATAATATAATGTTCAATGTTATCTCTCGTTCGTATGTAAATGTAAAAATAACCTGTCGGAATGATAAATCGCCAATGAAAATATCGCATATTCGAAAGCGGCCGCGTGGCGCGCACGCGCGAGACAAAAGGTTTTGATAAGCAATGAGAGAGGAATATCAAAGCAACAATTCGGCCGAATATTTTGCTAATATTCGCATTCAATTGGGGCCGATAGTTATGCCTACAATGGCGGAAATTCATTCCAGCGGTTTACAGAGAATGCAATGCCATACAGCTCTGCAGTAGCAACGGCGGCTTTCAAAGAGGGATAGAGAGATGCAGATATAGCTTTCAAATGTAAATTTATTCAAGCATTATAATCAATCCATCATGCCTCGAATGCAAAACAACCAAATTTCAATTTGCACGCCTACCCTCGCCCGAGATATATATATGCTTAAATATACATCTCGATCTGCAAACAATATTAGATGAAATTAACTCGCTTACAACAACACGGCATTTCGGCATTAATTGAGGGTTACAACGTGTATACTTCTCTTTTCAAATCCACGATAGGGTATATACTATAACATCGTCGTAACCGTGTGTGGCGCGAATGAAATTCCGCAAAGGGGCCGTCTAATAAGATCAGCGGTCGAACGAAACCTCCCCCCAAAAACGATAAAACCTTCCTCTCCGCAGAATCTCGATCGTTACAGCTTGTACTACTACTAGCTGTGGTGGTGGTCATGGCGAAACTGACCGCGCGCCGATTATCGATTATCACGAAATTGCGATAACATTCACGCGTGTACACGCGCGCGTTCTTCCATTTTCCTCGATTTATGGCGCAATCGCATCGCGTGCTCGCGCGTATACCGAGTGTGTATTCCGAAATCTTTTGTTGCACAGTATCCAACTGAGGATTCGCGCGTGAATGTATTGTTGTTATGGTTGCTGACTATTCGGAGAACGGGATTTGGGAATTCGGAGATATTTTTTTTAAGGATAAATTTTGAATATTTTTTTTTCAGTTCAAGTTCAATAATACATGCATTGTGAAGCGGTGTAAACGTTCAGGCTACAGGAAGAGTAAAGTTATGCATAAAGAATACTAGTATCAATCATCGTGTCTAAAACATCAATAAACTATGCAGAAATATACTTCAATCGAATTTTCTAAATCCATCTGGTGCTATAATTTTGTAGCTTCTCGATTACAAGAAGAATGACTGCCTATGCTTGTTCAGACTCCAAAATTTAATGCATTTAATTATGCATTCTTCTGTATGAATATATGACGAAATCCAGAAAACAATACCTATTTTCTGGGGACCAGAATTGAAAATTTTTTTTTTGCCGCTAAGGCTT
>JAWWMK010037757.1:0-12411 GCA_035047105.1 Galeopsomyia nigrocyanea
TATCCTTGACAATATTCTAGAGATTCAGATTTTTTGGCATTGTCTTTCATGAAAAAACCCCAAGGGTGCCGTTTTGCTCCGGGTGCCATTTTGCCCCACCCTCCCCTATATAATATAAAAATGATTCTTCGTTGTCTCCCTTTTCTTTTCTACTCTTCATTTTCTTTTGTTCTCTCCACCCCCGCTAGTACTCACTACTCGCGCGCGGCAAACGCGTGTAAAAGCAGCAAATTGTTTCTACGAATATAATCCTATGGCTTCTTCTTCTTCTTCATCAGGTTTTTCTCTCGATATAATCACTTCTTTTTTCGCGAATTATATCCAGTTTACTCGTAAATAGAACAACAACAACAAAAAAGAAAATGTGATAAAATACGACATGCGAAGACTCAACAATGGCACTGCAGAAACTCGAGAGACTTTCATATCAAAAGCGTCTTTCCATTATGAATTTCCATATCGATGAGCTTTCAAATTCAATCACGTGGCAGCAAAAATGAAAGAGATAAATTGAAATGAGATAAAACGCGAGAGAAAGCAATTGTCGTTCTCGTTCTCTTTGTCACACACAGCATCATATGCATATATAAATATATATGTGTGTATAAGAGCTCACCTGGCTGCTGCTGCTGCTCGTTCGTATCACTTTTCACTATATATACATATACGTGATGGCATTTCCTGCCACCACCGCGAGCGCACGACAGACTTGATTCTCTCCGACAGATAAGGAATAACACACGACGACGAGGGCAATTGACTTTCCGTGGTGGCTGAGCGTGGGGAGGAGAAAAAAGAATTTGAAATGTCCTTTGGAATCCTTTGTCTGTTCGTATTGTTTTTTCTTTTATGTTTTACCGGAGATGACGTGTGTTTATACCGTTTAATATAATTATTTTTTTAGTACCGTTATTATACGTTCGCGTGAAAATGAAGAGAGAGAGAGAAGGAAAATCGAAAAAAAAGGAGAAGTGAAGTTTGTCGCGTACGTCAGAAAGCTTGTTACAGAAAAGCTCATCAAAAATAAAAAAAAAATACGAAATTTCAATTTTCTTGTCTTACAAGACGGTAAACTCCTTTTATAATAAATACACCATAGCAACGCGACAAAAACTCGAGAGAGCTTCTTCTTCGTTTTCTACGGAAAAATTTTCTCAATGATTTTTTTTTTCAAATTTAATCAAACGTCAATCCCGTAAGATTCGTTTTTTTTTCCTCTTCGATCTTCAAGTGGGTAATTAACGGGCGTATGTGTTTCTCGATCGTAAAAAAAGCTAAAAAAAAATAAATAAAACTCGTATTTCTATCGAGCAAAGTCGATTCCCTATTCAGGGCGTCTCTTCTCTCTCGGCTGTTACCGAGAAAACTTAGCTTCTTGATATTACCGTTTTCTCGGTCGGCATGCTTTTCGCGCGCGCAGCTTCTTCGTTGTTACAGTTGCCGTTGGATTGAAAACATAAACGTTAATTTTTTTTTTCGTTTCTTCAAGTTTAAAATTGATTTTTAAGATAGTGGAATAGAAAGCGAGTCGTAAACATGCTGCACAGTGCGCTATAACTCTGAAATAAAGCGTATAGTGTCGCGAAACAGTCTTTTTTTTTTTATACACTTGCCTGCAACCCCCGTATATTGAACATATATACTTGGCGCTTGGCGGGAAATAAAAGAATAGAATGAAATTTTTTTTTTTTTTTTTGAGAATCGTATAAAAGGCTGTTGCGTCGTTTATGCTTTCAGTTTTGACGCTCGTAAAAGATTTATAAAGGTTGAGTTTTAGAGGTTGAGTTTATTAGTTTTTCAAATAAGTTATCGGATTTTTAACTACTTCAAGTTTTAATCTTCTTCCGTACGGATTTAGTCTGAAAAGTACTATTTTTACCTCGGTTTCCATTGATAAAACTGATGAATTATTTAAAGTTCAGTCTAAAATTCGCTTCAACAGCGATCGAGTGCAATCTCAATAAGTCACGTGTTAATGCATTATAATGTCTGATGAATAGCATAAATTTAATTAACGAATTTAGATATAGATAGAATGCATTTAATTAGACGACTTTATTATAGCATTAATTCCATTAACCTCATCGAGCATTAAATTAACTCGTCAATTCTCAGATGAATGAATACATCGTCACAAAAGCTACTTTCGAAAATTCCATTCACAAACGTAATATTATATCCGCTCGTGAATTTTGCGGCGCGGCTTGATAAATCGACCGGTTTTCACGCGATAGTCATGTACACACATAACGTATATACGGAAAGTGAGAGTGATCGATATCCCCCTTGTAGCCGTTGATTTATTACCGGTATTTTTCGTATATATAATAAGCTATGGAAGTTTTGCTTTTGATGCAAAAAAGCAAAACTTTGCCAAACGTCTATCTTTGCATAATTCAAGTATTTCCACTTTCGAACAACTAATTTGTATGTATTATACCTCGTAGTCGTCTCTCTCCATCTCTTCCGTATGGTACTATAACGTGAAACTCGCGGAAACTGTGCATAATATAGCACGACGATACCAATTAATTTCACTTCGCCTACGTTCGTGCTTGCGAGTCGAGACGGTGCGAGATATATTGAAATAAACTTTTAGCATGGGGTATTCGACTTGTTTCGTTTGGTGTATACGTTCGATGATAAATTGTTTAGGAAGATACTTTTGAACTCTTGTGAGCGGAATTCTATTCTCGATGCGATATGCTTATAGATATTACTTTCATCTTTATTATTTTATTTTTAAATCTAGATGATTTAACGTGTTGGCAAATTATCGATCAAACAAAATTTTTCCAACTAAATATCACTACGAAAAATTATCTTAAAATAAGACATTTTTGTTGTTAAATTTTGATGCAACAAGAGTAACTGCTATAGGAATTAAGTGTTCTTAAAATAAAAAAAAATGTGTCTCGTCAAATTAAGAAAAACGTTTTCTTCTTTTAAGAAATAATGTTGATAAGTCAATAGATATATTTTTACTCAAAATGAGAAACTTCTTAAAATAAGAAATTTTTGCTCATTTGTTTCTTAAAAGCTCGGGTTTTAGTATGCAATGGAAATAAGAATTTCTTTTTTTGTAGTGATTAAAATGATATTTCACGAATCTCACAAAAAAAAAGAAACATATGCGACAAGGGTGAAAGTAATACAAAAAAAAAAGAACTTCGACATGTGTATTATTGCGATCATCATTTCCTTCCCTCACACACAATATTAAACATATCCTGCTCACCTTTTTTTCAACAATAGTTCGATCCCAAACAAAAAAAAAAGGACTATACGTTATTATTGCACGTCGACACTTTCACGCGCGTGAAATGAAAGGCCGCAAAGCATGACGGCATCTCATTATATTCGCGCGCGCGTGTGTGTGTGTATGTGCAGGCGAGGCGCGACATTTACATCCGCGCACGCTGCCGCCGCCGCCTTCCTACGCGTCGCGACTTGCATCCTTGATGAGGTAGAAAAAAAAAATGTATATGTATGTATATTCTCACTTTGGTTGCACTGTACGAAAGTTTCATTGCATCTTGTAAATTTGTTCGGTGCGTGAACGATATAATTCGAATTTATTGAGAATTGACACTTTCTTTACCATAAAAATAAACTTGTGTCTTAAATATTTCAAAATAGTCGAGCGAGCAAGAGTATGCAAGTGCTATAAAAGTACAAGTAGAGAGCCATAGCATAAAGTGCATCAATGGCTAATGAGGCGTTTCGTCGAAAAATGAGCTACGACTCTATTTAGCGCTGTGCGTTTCGTAGAAAACCTGAAAATTTTATTAAAATGATTTTATTATAACTTTCGCATATTCTGAATGTTTGAGTCGATGGTAATTCTCTCACCCCCTCGACGTCGCAAATTTTCACGTCAGTCAATCATCGAAATAAATTACACGCTCGAGAAAATATCAATGCACCCTCATTCATAAAACAAAAAAGAAAAAAAGTTAAGTTTGAAATGCAAGAAAGACAAGACGACACGACGTGCCTCGAAGTTTTGTTTGCCAAAGATAGTTGATTGGAAGCTCGTCGTCGTCGAAAGTTTTAATAGGGTTATACAATTTTGCATTTTCCGTCTCTCCCGTAAAACTTTTGTACAAGCAAAGCGTGATCGAAATAACATCATTGTATCTCGTATACATAATCAATGTTATTTTTTTTTTTCAGGTGAAGTTACGCACGGTTACAAAGGACGACCATTGCCGACTTACAGACCATCTTCGCAACTGGTACCATTGGCGGGAACAGCGAGATTATTCTGCGAGGCTTATATCGGACGTGCTTATGTACCAGATGCTCGCAATTCCGTCACTTGGAGGAAAGCCGATAGCAATGATACGCTGCCTAGTCATGGACGTGTCTCGCAGTATCGAGTTTCTAGGTGAGCACTTTTTTTAAAATATTTTTTTAGTTTGATTGAGAATCGATTCGACAAATTCAATTTTCAAGCGCAGTTTTTTTTTATGTACGATTTGTGTGAAGACGAGCGTGAAGGAAAATCAATTATACATATATTTTTTGTTTTTTGTTCGGAGGTGGACGCCGTGCAAACAGTTCGTTGTCGGTCGTTCACTTTCATTAACACTTTTTCTCTATCTCTCTTTCCTGTGTAAACGGATTTTGGATACATATATACTTTGTTTCTTTCTCTCTCGCAGAGCGTATCGTTTGTATAACGATCGTTTCTTTTTTTGCTCTCTTTGTTTGACTCTCGTAAATATTTGATTATCAGTGATATTCGGTCAACGAAAGGTGTGTGCATTTTTTTTTCTTCACGAAATGTCACAGTCGAACGAACGAAAGAAAGAAAAAAAAAAGTTCTTTTTTCCGTGTCACTCTCGCGATTGAAATACTTCGGCTTTTCCCGCGCCAAAGTAAATATAAAAAATTCAAACGTTGCCTCAATCTCTCTCGTTTCGTTTACTCGTCCGAAACTCGCCTATACCCTTTCAAATCAAAAGTTGAACGAAACCGCTCGGGTATTAAATTTTTTTTTTTTTTCGATAACAAAGTTTCGTTGCGAAGCGACGCGAGAAAGTATACATCGGTATAATTACGTTTGGTTTGTATACTTCTTTACACTCGAGCGAATAATTTAATAAAAAGGCGTCTCTGTTTCGAAGAAACGTCGGTATTATAACCCACTATTTTTTTCTGTGGAAACATATATATCATCGCGTTTTTTTTTTCTCTCTCGATGGTAAAAAATGCACGTTTCGGTGCGCACTTTACCGGAAAAAGTGTAATGATGTACCTTCGGTGCGACGATGTGCCGTTCTTGGCAGACGGTAGGAATAATGACTTCGGTGTGTGTAAATGTATAGTATACTTTATTCGGCCAACCGTTTTTTGTCGCGAAAAATGCGAGGAAAGGAACTTTTATGGTGGAAACTTTATTAGGAAACTCTAGATTTCGTATACATAATGCGAAAGCGAAAGGTTAGAAGTTCACGATCGATATACATACGAGCATTGATTTGTGCTGTGATTTTGTGTTAAACTCAATACATCTATTCAAACTATTTTATTATAAGCTTACGTTTTTTTTTTTTTTTTGAGACACGTAAGTTGATTGAATTCTCAATCAAAGCCAAGGCGTGAAAAAAGATGAAATCGCCGGATCATACTTTCAATACCCACTGCAAAGTTAATCAGATCAGGTGCAGAGTATAAGCCGCGATGGGAATTCAAGACGAGTGCGCAGCCACATATATACGACAGTCTCCTTCAACACTTTTCTTTTTTTTTTTTTTTTTTTTCATTTCACAACTTCCTTTACGTGATTAATTTATATGATAATTTTTTATTCTCGGATATAAAGTTATTTTCGTACAGTTGCAAATCACAAAAATGAATTTTTATAAACTCGAAAAAAGATTCTTTTTCCAAGAGATAAAAATTTTTCGCATAAAACCGATAAAACCTTTTTTACATTTCAAAAGCTCATGAAAAATTTTTCAATATGGAGCAGCGACGAGAAATCCTCTTACACTTTGATACAAGGACTCTACTGAAAGAACTCTTTTTTTTTTCCTCTCTCTCTTTCTCTCTACCACGCTGCTGTAATAGTTTAGAGAGAAATTCTCGGAAATATGCCTTGCGCGTTAAATTGCCGCAATGAGAGAAAGAGATTTGGCAACAAAAAAAAGGAGGAGAGAATCCCTTGCATACCGAGAAAAATTCTTTCAGTGCGACCTGCAGCAACTTTAATGAGTTGCCCTTTTCATGCTATATTTGCCGCTCTCTTTTTCGAGCTTTTTTATGCACTAGACTTGATTCATTCGTGTATGTTTTAATAATTTTTCGAGTTTTTTTGTATACTAGAGATAATTCATTCGCATGTTTTAATAATTTTTCGAGCTTTTGTGTATTTATAGAATGGATTCACATTCATGTTTTGTAATAATTTCACGAAGGGAAGCTTTTTGAAATTGAATTGATGATAATGATAATTGAAATATATTTTGTATTCATATCTTTATTTGCAATTTGACCGTTGATTATAATAATACTACGTTCTATATTTTTATTTTTATTTTATCAATAAAAGCTTGGAAAAATTATTTGCCTTTGTTTCCATCTGAAAAACATTGCAACATCGTCCAATCGATTTTTTTTTCAAACACGAATTGATAAAATTTTAAGCTCTCTTTCATTCAAATTGTAAATGTCGACGTGTAAGTGATACAGTCACCATTTTTTTTCTATCTTGACACGTTTGAGTAACGGTCGCAAAATACAATTCTATCCCACACATCGCATTTTTCCATATAAATCCAACAGGCAATATTTTATAACACTCTTATACGAGAATCAGAATAAAAACACGTGTTCTACTTTTTGCCCTTTCGCACTTCATTCATCAATCTATAATACTCTACACTCCATTATCCACATCGAGAAAACCAGTACCTATATATTTATTTTTTTATCATTCGATATATAGCGAGAAAAATTTAAATCTCCTGTCGCTCTATACACGTCACTTTTACGCAACGATCTAACTTTTATCAGTTCGATTTTTCAGTTCACACTTAAAGCGAAGGAATTCTCTTCTTCGTGTCTTGTATATATATAAAGGAGCACAAGGCTGATGCTGCTGCTTCTGCCTCACGTTCCTGAAACTCGAGAGGCCGACCTCAAAGGGAAACGCGCTGCTGCTACTCGCGTTCGAGATAAAAGCCAAGAGAGAGAGAATGCTTCGCGTATAATGATGTTGAACCTGCTTTACTTCTTTTTTTTTTACTTTTTCTTCATCGCTATGTGTCTTTCACTCTCGCTTTGCTTCTTTAATGACGTCTCTTTCTTTCTTTTTTTTTTTGACAAAATATAAATCCAAATGATCGCGAATTATCGAATGCAGTGTAAGAAAAGTCATCTGTCGTTGGCGCAATACACACGTATATAAGTAGCTGAAAGTCGTGAGTAGGCAGACAAAAGGCAAGAATCTGACGGGGGAATACAACACAGCAAACAACAAACTAAAAAAAAAAAGGCAAGAGAGAGAAGAAAGAGAACGCGATAAGGTCAGTTCTCTCTCTCTCTCTCTAGTTGTCGTTTTTGTGTGGGCATGTGTTGTGTGAGCGCATTGCTGCTACCCGAGTGTCTGATTCTCGAATAGCGATATGTGGGCCGGTTAACCCTCTCAAGACGGAAGTGGAGAGAAAACAAAGCGAGAGGATTCGCTTTTATATTCTTCGTTTCGTCGTTGATTAATCGAAGAAGAATAAGAACTAGAGTGAGAAAATAAAATTTGATATGATGCAAAAGTTGGGTGTGTGTGTGTGTGTGTGGTCCATGCGACTTATATATAAGGTACTCGTCCTTAATGTTCGCGCGATTGGAAAGGTGGAATGTAGATTGTATAGGTACTTGAGGGAGACGCGACTACTCAGCTGGAAAATATGCGATGAGTATTATATGTGGGAGAGAGATTTGTTCTTTTTTGCGTGGGGGCTTTGGTGATCGAATTTTCTTTTGTGTTGAATGTGTTAGGATTGGATTATAGAGTGAATGCAAATATATACACTATAAAAAAATTCTTACTCGTATTCTCATTGGTCCACGTACGTAATACAAGCTAAACTTTCTTATTTTTTAATCTATTTTCTTGTAGGTCGTAAAGAATTTTTTTTTTCTCATTTATAAGAAAATGATTACTTCATATTTGAAAAATTGACTAAAACTAAGAAAATTTATTTCTAGCGTTAAGGGTGCTTCAGTTTAGTAATAAGAAAAAAAAAATTGTTCTTATTTTAAGAACTTCATTTTGTTGTCATAGTTTCATAACAGAACATTTAGAGTATAATTGAAGTGACTTGCGAATCAAAAATGTTCGTAAAGAGCAGTAATAATTTAAAAATGAAAACTTCCGCGAAGTAAAACGTTTTCATACTTATACAAAGTCATCAACTCAAATTATTACATAATTCCTCCAACTCAAACAACAATAAATTACAAACTAACAACACACTTGAATTCTAAAACAAACATCCACTCAAAGAAAAAGAGATGAATCTCTCTCATCGTCGTCTCCTCGCAATCTCAAAAGAAACTGCCAACCTCACTGTCATATCCCGCGTACAACTCTCTTCAACAAAAGCTTTAAACGCATTCCCAAGCCTACGTCGTTTTATCTTGATGTAGAATTCGCGCGCGGAAAGTCCGCTTCTACTTCTTCATCTTTTTTTTTTTTCGGTGTGTGCGTGTTATATCTGATGCTCGTTATGACTCGCGCGCGGGAAGAAACAGTAGGGGTGCAAAAAAAAAAAAAAAAAAGAAAACTTGATTTTCACTGTTAATACATTGCGCTCGAAAAATTCATTAACGCGTGTGTAGATAATTGACGTTGGAATTTTAATCAATAGCGCATACCAGCACTGATTACAATTTCGTTATGTATGCAACGATTAATTTCCATTATTCATTCTCGCGTATGTATATATCCAACGTTGGTGTGCGCGCTTCTGACATGCACACTGCATTAATTCATCTTATACGCGAATGCTGCCTTCGTGTACAATAAACCCTATATAGCTACCGCGTATATATACATACGACGACTATTCGTCTTTCGAGATATATACAAAAGCTCCGAGATGTACCGTTAAAGCTTCGTGATTTATAAAATGGCTTTTACTTGAACATTTCGTTTATGAAAAGAAAAAAAAAATAAATATCAACTCTTCGTTCAACCGTATAACGATTAAACAATGACAACCTAGCGTCTGATTAATCATCGTTTCGAAACAAACCACCAACGACGAACTTGACAATTCACGGATGGTATATATATATGAATTATCCTCGCGCTCGTGCACGAAACGATGAATCACAGTCAAGTCGAAAATTGCGCCTTTACTCTCTCTTGGCGAGAGTCAATTACAAGAGCAGCACCCGCGCAGATACTACATAGTATGGCTCTTTTTGCTGAAGCTCACGACTGGTATATAAGCGAGAGAGAGAGGCGTGATTTTCGTGGTAAAGACTATTAATGGAGTTTGTACTTGCAAGCTGAGATTTTCTTCTTGTTATGCTTTTTTTTTTTTTTGGTTTTTTATTGTTACGTTGCGGAATTGGAATATTGGAATTATTGTTGATATTTCTTGTGTATATTTCGTATTTGGAATTTAATGCAGTGATTGAGGGGGTTTGTAATGTATATTCATTAGTTTGATTGGTATTTTCAATCAATAATATAATTTGTAAGCTCGAAATAATGATAATTACGTATACATTAAATTGAAACCATTCCGAAATTCGCACAAATCTCGCAAAAAAAAAAAATAAATAAATACAAAATTCATCAGCACATTTTACGTGATTCATGTGAATTCGTAAACTAGTTAGACTTTTTAATAGCAGTTCTTCGTTAAGAAAACGACAAAAAAAAAACGGAACGGAAATACTAAGCTCCAAACGAATTTCGGACATATAAGGTTGTAGTTCCGCCGTGAAATATCATAAATAACAAAGTTGACCTGTACACGAATTTGTTCGCTGATGTATAACTCGTGCCAAAAGCAAAAATTGGAAATATACATTGACATTATCCGTGTATTTTGTTTTTCTCGTGATTATTTAACAATTACCACAGGATCAAACTTTTTGCATCGAACTTTTCTCGACATAAGTAATAAGACCTATTCATTTTTAGATCAATTTTTCAGCTGTTTCATCGAAAAACATCCCGTTCTTAAATTTGCTGCATTCTTATTTTAAGAAAATACCGTCTCTAATTAAGAACTTTTTTTTTTGTAGCGTATAAAATGAGAAAGACGTTTTCCCAATTAAGAAAATAAATACTTCGCTTTTCGTAATTACGTCGCAATTACTTCTGTACGAAACTTCAGCAAAACCAAAAGAGCGAATCCAAAGTCAGCAGATTCTGACTTGAATTGTAATCTCGTTAATTAAAATCTATTAATGAGAGCGAAGAGAACAAAACCAAGAATACTTTTCTATACGAAGATTCAAAAGAGAACGAAGCACCGGATATATCAAAAGAAATTCATTTGAAAGAAGCATCGAGAAAGGAGACTTATTTTTAAAGTTTTATACGGATTCTTTGTTTCTACACCTCTTTTTTTTTATTCGTCTTCGCTCCTATAAACCAAATGAAAAAAAAAAAAAAAAACAAAAAAAAATACGAGATTAAAATCGTCGACTACGTAAATTCACATAAATCAACAATTCTGCGTAAATACAATTGAAAGATTAAAACAAGCGACAAACCACCCTCTCGACGACAAACCAGAAACATCGCAACCACGAATACACAATTTAATTACGAGTATACAACTCAACGCGTGAAATGTAATTTGCTTTTACCTCGCTCGCGTGGGAAACGAGGGCAAAAGCCGCAAGCAACGCTAGTTTCGTTTTCCCTCCTTCCTCTCCAACTTCTTTCATTCTTTTTTTTTTTGCCTAAAACGTGCTCGCGCGTTCTTTTATTACCATGTCGGGCCTCGTTTTATGACGTGCGGCGTGTTGTGTTGAGCAAAAGTGACGTTTAGCGAGCGAGCGGTTGTTTGCCTTCGAGCTTCTTTTTACGCGAGTCGAGCGGATTAATTATGGAGTAATCGACGACAGGTTTTGTGCCTGTGTGTGTGTTTCTAACTGATGATGTATGTGGAAGTTTCTCAACCTATCTCCCTCGCGTGTTAAATTAAACGGAGATATACTCTTTAACAAAAAAATTTTTCGCGAAGTGCTCGAAATATACCTTTATCGACGAACAACACACGCTTGGCAGACATCGTACGTACATCAAGAGTTTCGAATCTTAAATATATGCACTCTCTGACTGACAAAAAGCCCACTCGATACGTCCGAAAATAGTCGTTCTTCCATATAGGCAAGCCATCTGCTGAAGTTTAAAGGAGCTTTATGTCATGTTGTTATTCATACGTACAAGCGAAAATAACTTGGATACGGTTCGTTATTATTATATTACACGGAAATTTTCCATGAGTCACGAAAATCCAAAATGTTTGTAATCCTCTAATTTCGCGATGTTACCTTCGACACGTTATTCATTGAATCGAAAGCTCTTTCTCGCGCGCGTGTGTGTATAACATACAGTTTCGGCTATGCGAAGTTTACTTAGCACGAGTAAACAAGACTTGTCTCTCTCTCTCACCCCGACAACTATGTTTACGTTTGATCGTCGTCGACGACCAGAGAGAGAGAGAACGAATTCCCTTTTATTCAGTCGCGCGTCGCTCGTGGTTAAACGAAGAGCCTCTTTCTTCGGTACATTTAATCATTGAATTTTCTTTTTTTAGAGTTCTCATGATTCAATTTGTTAATTTGTGTTATTATTATTTTTCAGGGAAGACGATCAAATTGTCGGATCGTACCTGGTGATCGAGGACATCGCGTTAGAGGATTACGGGGAATACTTGTGCCTGGTGAGCAATGGAGTCGACGACGACGATATCAAGCTGCCCGTTCACCTGTATCGACAAGGTACATATATACATTTTTTTTTAAATTCAAACGCGAATTATTTCGTAAATTAATTGTTCCTTTTTCTGTTTAATATTTACAGAGCCGCAATTCGGTTTGGGTCTGCACAATGGTGAATGGCACAGGGTGCTGCTGATGACTGTGCTGGTGCTGATGCTGCTGTCGTCGGCGGTCGCGTTCTACGCGCGCTGCTGGCTACCCTTAACCCTCTACTGTCGCGACAAGTTCGCTCCGCTCGAGGAAAATGGTATGTGATTTTGATCGATCGATTTCCAATTTATCCGTTGTATATATGTCCAATTCCACAAAAAAACTCGATTAGTTCGGCACCGGTTCTAAAAAAAGTCAAATTGAATCGACGCTCCTAATTCCTTCGGGATATCATTCTATGTTACACAAGGAACCGAAAAAAAATTGGGCCCATCCATAAAA
>JAWWMK010037789.1:0-12406 GCA_035047105.1 Galeopsomyia nigrocyanea
TTGTTTTTAGAGAGCTTTGAATTTTTTTTTCGTACATTTTTCGACATGCACCTGCAAAACTTTGCTCTGCAAGGAATAATGGTACTTAATTTTTTTTTGTTTCCGGAAAATTATTTTCTTATTAACATAACCAAAATTGGTTTGACAATACCAAAGAGATAAAAACATAATGTACAATGATTGTGATATGAATTATAACTGTAGAGTGAATTTCCACTCACTTTTAAAAACAACTATGTAGCTTCCATGTAATTATAAGGTATAGAAAAAAATTTTTTATTATGTATATTTGATGTTTTATAAGAACAATATTGTAACTAAACATAATTATTTTTTATAAATAAAGTTATTCCTGAAGAGGCTGCTGAAACCACAGCAGCGAAACGTCGAATTGAAGTAGTATTGTTATTTTTTTAGGATTGCTGCCAAACCCCAAGGATGCCTGGTATTTGTCAAGGTGAGCACTCTGTTACTGAGTTTTCAGTGATATATGTATAGGCTCGAAGTAGGTGAGAAATATGAGTTTGCATCATCGGCAATTGAGCATAACTTTCACAATTGGCGTTTGCAAATATATATTGAGCAGCAGAGTCGGCTGATTATTGAAAATATCAATTGATTAAATCTCGTATGGAAAGATGTCTGAGATTATTTGCTAGCGGGCTTAACCTACAAATGATTGTATGAGATTATAGTCGATCACGTTGCTTGAGTTTGGTTGAGACAAAAGATTACTTAAAGACGTATCATTTGTTTTCTAATCTATTATAAAAGCTAAGCATTCGAGAAAAATCAAGTAAAGTTCATTGGTTGGTGTTTTTAATGAGAAAAAAATTCACTGTCAGAGTATTTTCAGCTTAAATAGTAAATTTTTGTTCTACACTTTCCGTGAAATATTGTTGGGAGTCTCTCTTATAGAAATTATATCGCAAGGCAGTGGACAATATTCTGTTAAGGAGTTTGTTTGGAAATACAAGTAGGAAGAGTACGTTGACTTATGAAATACATGTGTTTATATGTTCTGAATTTGTGTGATTACAGATTCGCCTAAAGGAACATCTGTCAACCAGTGTGTGCTACTTCATTCAATGTGTTTATGCAATCATTTTACTCTAATTCATTTGTACTCTTTGTAAACTGTTTTCTTGGTTATATAAAAATCAAATTTTACCAAAATATGTATGAACTTATTTTATCTCATAACTTGCATGGATCCTGGGACTAGAAACGAATGAGTCTCTAAAGTAGGTGAACAAGGCGGGTACCGGCTCACCCGGATCACTCGCCCCCTCCTTTCTCGTAACCCTCCCCCTATCATTTTTACGATACCATTATGAATAATTGGAGTCTTCAAACACTGGATAAACCACAAGTAGATTCGTACGTTATTCCTTCTTTTAATTTTATGACAGCTACTCGTAATTTCCTAGTTTTTTTCAATAACAGCCTTCTTGTTTTTTTATCAATGGTTTTACTGGATATAACTCGTCTAACTCTTCTCTTATCTTTTGCTTTTCTATGCATAATAGTACCATTTCCAGGAGACATATATTTTTTTTATTAACACTAACAACGTGCCAAGTTCCAAAATTGTCCTGATAAGTGGCAGTGTAAGCTCGAAAAACAAATGAACGACTCTGAACCAGAAAAATGATGAGGTTTTTGAGCTTCACTAGCGACGAGATGGTTAAAACTTTCATTTCTTTGACTAGAAGCGTAAGGTGCCAATTTTACAGCATTTTGAGCGAATTTATTGACATGTTTATGTAGAGCAGTTTTCATATTTTCATCTGATAATGGTTTTCCTTTCGGAAAATATTTATGTGGCGCGTTTAGATCGACTTTGTGTTTGCACCATCCACCGCAATTGTCATGTTTACCGAAAGCGTAATCAATAATATTTGAAATGGCCGATTTCACAGCGTCGGATTTATCTTTGTTCTGTTGTACAGCGCTTGAAAAACACTTTCCAAAGTAATCCCTTTGTACTTGGCTCATTATAAATTGGTACATACCACTATTAAAATTGTTATGAGAATGATTGAAATCAGCCACATTCTTAATTTTTCGATCACTTTCCCGACGAATAGCTGCCATAGAGCTAGAGTCTCCATCAGACATGACAGTTGCGATGCGTACGTTTTCACGTTCCAGAAATTCATTTTTCAAGATTAGTTCCACAGCCCGGTCCGGTTCCATGCTTTTGGCATTCCCATTATAGTTTCGCATACAAAAATGATCAGATTGAGAGTGACCCTTGTCACACTTTCGACATCTACAAATTCGTGTGCTAATAGACATCAGTCTTCCTGATAAATCTCCATACAACAAGCTGTGTCCTGTAATAAACAAGAAATTTTTTTTACAAAAATTAAATCAATTTATGTGACATATTGAGTATTTTTACCTGACAAGTTTTTTCATGATCAACCATTGCCTTTCGCTTGCCAGCCTGCATCCATACCTCCAGATATGTCAATTGCGACATCAATCAAATCCATAAGAAAATCTAGATTTCCAATGATATCGTCATATGAAACCTCAAAATTATTCTCTTCATTTGTAACATTGATTCTGATACGGGGTTGTTATTAGCACAGCTATTATTTTTCATATTAGAAATATACCGTTTATACAAAGATTAGTAAAGGTCGAAAAGCTTTTCATTATTGTCACATTCATTACTGTCGGTTGATGTAGCAAGATTATTATTGCTCAATAATGTATTTTGGGGAGAAAGTTCATGTTGATTTGATACCTTTTGTGCAACTAAATTGAGAGTCTCATTATCGATAAATGATTCAATTTTTATCGAATTATTATTTACAGCTGGTTCAGTATTTTGTTGATATTTTTCGTTAAAGTTTTGTAGCTTCATTTCGTCGTCATTATACGAAATAGACTGGAAACTTACCTCATTATCGTTTACAATATTATTGTTTGAAATTAGTACAGCTTGTACTTTCTCTAAACTATCTTGAACATCTAAAAAATGTAGAATAACTTGATAATCATTTGTCATGTAACTATCACCACCTTCATCAGATAATCTGTTTCCAGTCAAACTTTCATTCTCAACTGGTTTATCAATTGCTGGTGTGATGTCTACGTTTTCTTCATTACCCCTTATGTAAAAGTTCTATACAAAACTATGCAGATAATCATACAGAGAATTGTATAGAGAAACGTATGGAAAATGTGTATGATTTCTTATAGAAAAATTTATAAATATTCATATAGGAATATCTGTAGGATTTTCTACAGATATCAGGGGCACCATTTCTGTATAATTTCCTACTAATTTCTGCAGAAAAATATACAGAGGATCCTACGGGGGATTGGAACCCGTTTTTCTACATGATCTTGAAAACTTTTCTGCACATATTTGTATCGATATTTCTATAAGAAATGATATATAATTGTTTGCACAAAAGTTTATAGGAATTTTGCAGATTTTTCTGTATATACGTGTATGGAAACGTATTGAGCAAAATCATTTGGAAAATCAGGCAAAGATCTGTATAAAGAAACTTGCAGAAAACTGTGTATACCCATATGCAAAAAATTGTGCACCGTTTTTTACAGATATATGTGCTGTAACGGGGGGATCTATTTTTAAATAGCAATAAATTCGCTCCCGTTAAAGCAAATCAAATCTATCGATGCGGGGCTAACCGCCGCCCCGATCTGCCGTTGATTCTCTGCTGCTTGTTGCTCGCTGCTAGCTCTATTACGCTCTCGCGTCGCAAACTGAAAACGAGCGCGAAAACGTGAACAAAAACAATAGCAAAGACCGTGGATTCTAATACGGGCGAAGGAGAGGAAAATGACAACTCCAGGATTTTCAATTACAGAATGCGTGTTTCGATAATAACGCACAAGTTCGATAGTTTATTCAAGTGATGTTTGATATAACTGAGCGAATGTCCGCATGACCGAGAGGTTTTGCGCTGTGTTGCTTTCACACACACACACACACACGTACACCGATGAAAGAGAGAGAGAGAGAGAAACACGAATAAAGCTTGCACGCGTTTCCAAGAAATTCGCTCGCCGCTTACAATCAAAGAAAACTTACGTGGGTGCGCTGCTGCAGACAGCGTCGCTCAAATCCGCTCGCTTGCTCGGTGGGCCTCGTTGCCCTTGGTCCTCGCAGGTGATGCCGACGTCGGTGATGACTGTGCGTGGGGCGGCTTGTTGATCGCCGGTCGCCCTCGAGGTTTGCGTTGTCTCCGCTGCGTGTCGGGGGGACGGCGGCGAGACTCCTTTTTTAACTGCTGTTGGATCGGCCGCCCGATTCTTCTCCTCTTGCACACACAGCACTCACCACAGCTTTCACCAAATTACTCTTTGCCACCTCGAGGAATGTTCTCAGACCTGGGTCACGATCGCGCACGATTTTCTTTTCTCGAGATCGCGAGAGCACCCGTTTTCCGAAGCACATCGGTCGGCAGCCGCTCAATTGTCCAATTTTCTCTTCCCCCACTCAAGCTTCGATAGCCCGCGACTCTCTCCTGTGTCTTCGTGCTACATATATTATCTCTCTCTCTCTCTCTCTTTCTCGCGCCTTTCTTACTCGCTTTCTCATTCTCGCATTGCACGTAACGCTGACTTCGGCGCATGATGACGTTTGCGCGTTATATTTGAAACGCGCGAGAATAACGAAGGATTATTTATCTAATTAATTTATCCGCTCATTACAGTGCACAGACTTATATTGAAAAACCTGCAGATGCAATTTTATCTGCTCCATTCCAAAAAAAATTTCTGTAGAAAATTAAGTAGATATTTTTTCAAAAAAGTCATTCTGCAAGGATTTGTACAAGAATTTGTATCTAACTTGGTACACATTTATCTATAGATAAATATTGTTTATGAATTTTGAATCCTTTATAAAAAATTTCTACAGAAAATCTTATTTATTTTACTGTACAATTCTGTACACAAATTTGAATATCATTTTCGTTGAACGAAGATTTATATGATTTTTTGTAAATTTTTCTATAGAAAAATGAAAAATTAGATACCCAAAAATGAAAATGGATTTTTTCGAATTTACTTTTCCAAATTTTGTATACATATTTATATAGAGACGGTACATCTATCTTTCTTATTTTCGTTCACTTTATAAATTTCCTAACTCGATTAGCCTATGTCATTTCACGCTCGCATCTATGATTGCATCTACGATTATCGCGCCTAGTTCCCTATATATGCACGCAATACTACATACTTATATGTGATTTCGATTTCTCTTATATACTAACGGATATGAAATCCAGCCGCTCGTGAGTTACGGAAACGAATACGTTTTTCTTGAACACGCCACCTGTCTGTGCGTGAGCGTACTAGTAGCCCCAAGTGGGTTAGTTGGTTGACACACAGACAGGTGGCGTGTTCGAGAAAAATGCATTGGTTTCGGTAACTCGCGAGCGACTGGATTTCCTATCAGTTAGTATATAAGAGAAATCGAAATCACATATAAGTATGTAGTATTGCGTGCGTATATAGGGAACTAGGTGCGATAATCGTAGATGTGAGCGTGAAATGAACATAGGCTAATCGAGTTAGGAAATTTATAAAGTGAACGAAAATAAGAAAAATAGGTACCGTCTCTATATAAATATGTATACAAAATTTAGAAAAGTAAATTCGAAAAAATCCATTTTCTTTTTTGTGTATCTAATTTTCCATTTTTCTATAGAAAAATTTACAGCAAATCATATAAATGTTCGATCAACGAAAATGATATTCAAGTTTCTGTACAGAATTGTAAAGGAAAATAAATAAGATATTCTGTAGAAATTTTTTTATAAAGGATTCAAAATTCACAAACAATATTTATCTATAGATAAATGTGTACCAAGTTAGATAAAAATTCTTGTACAAATCCTTGCAGAATGACTTCTTTCAAAAAATATCTACTTAATTTTCTACAGAAATTTTTTTTTTTTTTGGAATCGAGCAGACAAACTTGCATCTGCAGGTTTTTCAATATAAGTCTGTGCACATATATCTGTAAAAAACGGTACACAATTTTTTGTGTATGGAAATACACAGTTTCCTGCAGGTTTCTTTATATAGATCTTTGCCCGATTTTCCAAATGATTTTACACAATACGTTTCCATACACGTATTGTAACGGACGGCGAAATTTAATGGATTAATTACCTTCAACCGTTATGATTTTGGATAATGCATTTGTATGGATGAATCAAGACACGAGAATGCGACGCTTTAGAGGAAGACAATAACCGTGTAGATGCGAGAAAGATAGCACGCGTGAGTGCGAGAAAGACGGGCTATTAGTCTACCGAAGAGTGGGTTGGATTTCGGCTAGCCGACGGCCGAGACGCACGCGCTCGGCCAAGTCGTGAAAGTTTTCCCGGCACGTTAGGCAAAAAAACCGTGAGTGCCTGTGTGTGAGTGTGCATCTAACGCATCCAGCAACGTCATCGCCAAGGTGCGGGGTACCGAATCACCGCAGGGCGCTCAGGTCAGCCAGGGAGCCACGGCGAGGCAGCACGACCAACATCGAGAGCGCCAAAACAAGGCCACGACGCAAGAACCCGTTTCCCGCCTAAACACCTGCCAATGCGAAGAGGGCTACCGTCGATGCCGTCACCATCGTCGTCGTACCCTGGGTCGCGTCTGATCAACACGACCCCACGTATGTGTGAGTAGGAGTTTTGTGTGCTCCGGAATTCCGTGCGTTTAGTCCGCGGAGCGAGCTTATCTCTCTCTTTCCGCCGGTTGTTTACGTCGTGATATAGCGAAGACTCTCGGCCTTTTTCATGATCTGCATTTATACGTTATGAGTTCTAACAATATATGAAATTCATTGAAGTGAACATTGTGAGTGCTTCTTTTAGTAAAATTACCTTTTCCCTCCATTTGTGGTTGCATGAGTTTTCGCGTTTTCCGCCTCTTGCGACAAGATTCAACATCAATGAGGTGGCGGTTAGCCTCGCAACGTAATTAGATATCGGCGGAAACATACATTAATTTCCCTCCCGTTACAGTATATAGAGAAAAATCTGTAAAAATTCCTATGAACTTTTGTGCAAACAATTATATACAATTTCTTATAGAAATATCGATACAAATATGTGCAGAAAAATTTTCGAGATCAAGCAGAAAAATGGGTTCCAATTCTCTGCAGGATCCTCTATATATTTTTCTGCAGAAATTGGTAGGAAATTCTACAGAAATGGTGCCCCTTATATCTGTAGAAAATCCTACAGATATTCCTATATGAATATTTATGCATTTTTCTATAAGAAATCATACACATTTTCTGTACGTTTCTCTGCACAATTCTCTACATGATTATTGTACAGAAGTTTTACATAAGGGTGTTCTCTGCAGATTCATACGAGACCGTTTTGTGCTTTTGAATCGTAATATTAAAAATGATGTTAAAAACTTTTTAAAATCTAACAGACACAATTACATTCAACAAAACATACAGATTTTCTGCTACTAAAAGTGTAAATAATATTACCTTTTATTTTATATTTATTAAGAAGTCATATTACGTTAAAATTAATTATTCAATTTGTTTCTTAACAAACATTCATTGTATATGTTCTTATGCACTTTACTCAACTTTTAAAAATTATCATTGTACTTAATACTTCAGAATACATACTCATTCACTTCAGGATATTTTTAGTTATAACAAAACAAAATTAATGTATGTTATAAAAGAGTTAGAAATTACTTGCTACGCGATTATTAGTCACATTGTTGTTAGTCACATGTATAATGCACTAATTTTTAAATATTATCTAAAATACGTTTTATCGTCAATTTTTTTTCTATTCTAACACTTTCAACAAAACCTTCATTAGCTAATTCTATAATAGTTGGCCCAACCTGCCTCCCGTTACATTTCACAAGCCCATTATACATAATTGATCCATTCATAGCAGAAAACAGAGTATTCATCTGCTGTTCTCCTATGCCGATATCAAGCATTCCTATAAAATATACAATAGACTATTTATTATTATTATAATAAATAATATCCTAATTTATTTAAGATCAAAGTATGTACATACCCAATTCTGCTTTCATATTCACGTCATAAAACTTTTGATTTTCTTTATTGCGTTTGCATGTTGACACTTCATGAATAACATGACATCTGTGACATGGAATACAAAAATTACTAGCGAGTGCGAATTTTCTCTCATTCGTAATATATTTGGGTGACGAACAACCATATTAATTACTGCACCACAATTAGGAAGATAGTGTTTGAAGTTCAATATATCGCGCCGGAAGAGAGAGCAGAGAGTTGCGTCCAGGCCACGAGAGAGTTACATCGTGGCAAGGAAGCCGAGAGCTGAGCCGAGGAAGAAGCTTGGGCAGCAGTATCAGCGAGAGGCCGAGTGACGACGCCGAGAAGGAAGGAAGGAGGAACGAGCCTTCGCCTGCAGTCGCAGGCTGAATACGAGCCGGGTAGCTCCCGGCCTCCTTTTCCAGCCGGCTGTCCCCTTCATCCTCCGCCCGGAGAAGTCCGGGCCAGACCATCAACGAGTGGCCATCGTCGCCGTCTTTAAGCTGCGCAGCTCTCCACATCGCATCGCATAGGATTACGTAAGCCACGGTGTGTCGCTTCTCTATTGTCTCACTCTTTCGCGTGGTTCAGGGTGCCGGGCCGAATCCTAGTGCTTGTGCCGCGGAATCGCAGTACTGCGTTTCAGGTGCAGTTCCGCACTTGGTTACCCGTGTGTTGTATGCCGAACGAGGGTCACGAGCCGGCAGTTCTGTGACTCGGCGATGTCTTTGTACTGGCCGTTGTCTCTGCGGAGTTGCCGCCATTTTGAGACGACGCTTGGCGAGTCTCGTTTGTACATATATGATTTGAGACGTTGCAATAAAATTGCAGACAATTCTTAATAATAAACGAATGTGTTGTGTGAATTCATTTTCCTTTCTTCCTGCATGCATTCCCGATTCTCTCTCGAGCGTTCGATTGATATGTACGCCCAGCATATCATTTAGTGGTCGGAGCATTCATGCCTCCCTTCCCCTATAAAAATAATTCGTTCAAGGTAGTCACGGGCTGAATTAATCTTAAATTTGTTAAAACTGACTTTCCCTCTGACACAATTAAACTCATATTTTCTATTATCACAAAATAAAAGGTTATACAACTATCGATTGTTCAATACATCCTTAGTTGACATTCACTATTTTAACTTATTCAAGTAAAATTATATCTTACTAACCTGTTGCATAATCTTATCAGAACTATTTGATTAAGCTCGCTCGTGACTTTTTTCCACTAAATGTTCTATTGCACTTTTAACTTTTTTTTTTCACAAACTGACCTTTATTTTTTCCAATAGTTGATCAAACATTAAAACGCTCCATTTGTATCAATTTAGTTTCAAAATCACATGAAAATAATATATGTACTCTCAGTTAGTCGCTCTGTATTGGCAGACGCCGGTCAAAGATGACGTATCCAAATCCGAACACAAGTATGTATAAAAGCGACGTTGCCAAGTTGCCTTTTCCAACCTCGTATCGATAAGTGCCCTCTTACTAATATTAATTAGCATTTTTTATGCAAGCAGAATTTTTTTATCTAATCAAAGGACAAAGATAACATTTATTTTTGTTTTTTATTATACACAAAAAATTCAAAAACTATTGAGTAAAATTGGGGCCCCTTTATGGTACCCTTCAAAAGTACGTCACTACGCGATGAATCTACCTTAATTTCTTCCGCAGATGATTTGGGGGGGGGGGGGTGTACTGCTAACTTGATGTCACGCTAGCAGTGCACCTTATTTATTTATAACTAATAACTAGAGGATAATTTTAGTGTATGCAAATAAAAAACGGATAAAAGCGGCAAATTCTGCGCCCATTAAATTTTTGATTATGTTTGCTTAATAGGATGCGCACTGCTAACTTGATATTATTCTAGCAGTACACCCCATTAAGGGGAAGTAGTAGCCAGAATTCCCAAAAAAGTTTAGTTCGATGAACCTAACCTACAAATGTAGGTTTGTTTGAATTTTTATCGAAATAATAATTGATATCTAGCCTTAACTTTGGTCATCCACCATTGCAAACATTCCCAAGAACAATTATAAATAATGATCGATGCCGTAATGTAAAAAATAATTATGTACTTTGTAATATTCGGCTCGAGGTAAGTGCCATAAAAATATCCCTATACGATGAGTGACATCAGGCATAGTTCCATTCTTAAAGACAGATACCGCCACACTGTGACGCCAAATTGAACTTTTAAAATTTTCATCATACATATTTTGTGCGTTTGACAATGTTACTTATCATTGCAAACAATTTCATGTCTTTCCCTCTTCTAGAAAAAGATGCAATAGCGTGCAATCTAAAATTTAGACCAAAGACATAGATCTAACAATAATATATTACCTAGCTATTGCGAAAAAGTAAGTTCACGTGAGAACTTATTTTTTTAACATGTTATGTGCTGCAATTTTCGACACGCCGTATGGAAAGATCAATTTTTAGCACATGTTCTGGTTCAAGCGTATGAAAATTTACTCTTTCCACATGAGGGCACGAAAATATATAATATGGTTTGCACGAGATACTAGGACGTCAGATCACTTATAGAATACGCAGTTACTTACATAAATTCAATTATTTCATTGTACGTAATTTTTTAAGTCAACTGGGATTTATTAGCTTTACAACAGAGCGGATGATTCCGATAATATTTATGAGTATGAGTTTAAACAAGTACGCAAAGACAAAGAAATAATCTCTAATAATATGTTTTATTCAAGTCAACAACATCTTTTAACAAACGTCAGACAAGAAGTAAAGGAAACAAGAAAAACGAAAACTGCGCCTCTGCGCTTAGACCTTCATATGTTTTAGAACATAAGAAAACAAATGATTTTAATTTAGAATAAACTCTAAATATTCTTATACTCCCTTCCTTTATCAAAATTAATAATCATTTCATTAGATTGCATAATTGACATTTTTCTTAACAAATGAAGTCTAAACATAAATAATTATTTTGTGTATATAAGTAAACTAAATCAAATTTATCAAAATATTTAAATCTGAGATCATCTCTATAATATCTTGGAATATTGTAATATTTTTGAATCTTCTAGTAGTCAGTTTGAAGATGTTTGTTTATCTGTAAAATAAAATTAAAAATAGAAGCACAATTAAATATAATAATTTTCCATCTAAGATATTTTATCTAAATTATATTCAATAACTTATTCTTCAAATAATTATGTGCATCTTTGGGAAGTGGTTTAGTCATTATATCAGCAATATTTTCTTTAGTATTAACATACTTAATGAAAACTTTTCCTTCTAAAACTACTGATTTTACAAAATCTCCATGAGTTTCTGACATATGTTTCATTTTTCCAAATTTTTCTCTACATTCTAAATTCAATTTTATTGTTTTCAAATCATCATCAAAAGCTTTTAATTTACGACTACATTCCATTTGAGTACATTTGTCTGCAGCTTGATTGTCACACCAAATAGCTACTGGGAATAAAGTTTTACCTAAAATTTCTCTAGTGGCTTTATCTAATGAAACAAGCTCTTTACAAGTTTCACTCACAGCCAAATACTCAGTTCCGCAACTACACAAATTTACATATGATTGCTTATGAATTCTCCAAGCAATAGGATCGTTAAATAATTTAATTACATAACCACTAGTTGAAGTTGAGTCACTCCAATTTTGCCTTCTAGATAAATATTTGCTTTCTAGATAAATAATTTACTGCAAAAGTAATATCTGGTTTGATTGCACCAGCCAAATATAATAAGCTACCTCTCTATAAGGAACTCTAGTCTTTGATTGCGACACATTTATATTCGATTTTATTTCAGTCTTACTCAATTCTCTATTTTTAACCTGCTTAGTCACCATTGGTGTACTCTGTAGTTTACATTTTTTCATATTAAACTTTTCTAATATTGTCTCTATGTAATCTTTTTGACTAATTTTCACCTCTTTCTTTACTCTCTCTTTGTATTTTCATTCCAAGAAAAATCTATGGTTCACCAAGATCTTTCATTTCAAAAACTTTACTTAACCGTGATTTTATTTCTTCTAATTTATTTTTGTCACTACTTGCTACCAACATATCATCAACATATAATGCTAATAGTGCCATTTTACCATCTTTCCTCCAAGTAAATAAACAAGGCTCATGAATGTCATTTTCTAACCCAAATTTCAAAGCTTCTTCTGTAAATCTTTTATTCCATCTCTTTGAACTAACTTCCAATCCGTAAAGTGATCTATTCAATTTACAAACTTTAATATTTCTAGTATCTTTTCCCCCTTCCTCCCCTATACATTTCAAGAAATGTAAACTGCTAAGCGAGTAGGTAGAAAATCGTCGCCAGT
>JAWWMK010037800.1:0-12402 GCA_035047105.1 Galeopsomyia nigrocyanea
ACTTAAAGTTGCAGATTAAGATTAAAAAGATGAAAAATGTGAAGTAATGTGTTTTTTATAGGAAAACTTTTAACATGAAAATCTTCTGAACAGCTTAATGATGTAATGAATATAACTTGCATAGTCTGGAATCCAAACAAATTAGTCACGTTATTTAGACAAAAAAATTTATAAACCATCCTGTATATATCCAAACTTTATACTGACTTTACTGAAAAAAATATGAGTTCATTAAAACAACTTCCTAGAGTGTACTTAAAGTTTTATCGAGACAAAAATTACAAATTTATGGTAAATCAGTAATCGAAACCAGTCAAAAGTATAGATGTCTGTAAATAGCTATAAGAAATATTACACTAGAATAGAATTTATCTTAGGTTTCAATTATTAATATTGTAATGAACCCCAAATCCCGTACGCAACTCGCTTCAGACGATAAACAACAACACGGCTTGGCAACCTTCTGATCTTTTCTTGACGATCGACGGCCCGATATATAACAGTATGATAAAATCCCTAAAATTGTAATATTTAATACATTTGATAGAGCTATGAAGTATATTAACAATTACCAAAAAAATTACCCTATTATTTTTTCGAAACATTATTTATATTAATAATTTAGTCTTTATTGCAATGTTTAAAAATATTGGACTATAAGAACGTTAGTGATATCAGTCTATTTTATCGACTTTGTCAAAGTTAAATTAGGCAAGTATGCCTTTGATATTTGATCTAGTCATTCTGATATATACCATTGTCAAAAATTGATGTGCATTTTTTGATAAACTAAATTAATTAATGTATTTTTTTCTACTAGAAAATCAATGACTGTAGGAGCATTGATGATATCTGTCTGTCTTATCTACTTTGACAGAGTTAAATTAGGCAAGCATGCCTTTTTGACAATCATAACATCAGGATGATAATCATGCATAGCAAAAATTTTGGTGAAAATAAATTCAGGAATGTAGTGATATCTAGTTATATACCGGCAAGCATTTTTTTATTTTCGTATTTTTGACTTACTTTAAAACAGTACAGGATTTTTCTTCAAGCACATTTTTTTCAAAAGAACTCAGATTAATCATTTTAATTTTTGTTTATATTATTTTAATACTTGCCGGGCCAGCCTCTTTTAAGTGAATCAATAAATAAATAGCTTATTCATTATAAAATGAGAAGGAATGGGAAGCAGTAATCTTTATAATTTTGATGTACGAGATGACAATTTATGAAATAGGAAGGATAATACCAATTCGCTTACAATCAATCGTTTTGTTCGCTATAGTATATTGTTGAAAAGAGCATAGTGAAAATAAAAAAATAGTCCATTTATGATTCACGCAATGACAAATTACCTTATATAAGATATAACTATTTTGATTTATTTTCATTTTTTCACAAGGTCAAATGCATTTGGAAAATACAGTATTGTTCACTTGAAAGAGACTGGCCCGGCAAGTATTAAAATAATATAAACAGGAATTAAAAGGATTAATCTGAGTTCTCTTGAAAAAAATGTGCTTGAAGAAAAATCCTATACTGTTTTAAAGTAAGTTAAAAATACGAAAATAAAAAAAATGCTTGCCGGTATATAACTAGATATCACTACATTCCTGAATTTATTTTCACCAAAATTTTTTACAATGCATGATTATCATCCTGATGTTATGATTGTCAAAAAGGCATACTTGCCTAATTTAACTCTGTCAAAGTCGATAAGACAGACAGATATCATCAACGCTCCTACAATCATTGATTTTCTATTAGAAAAAAATACATTAATTAATTTAGTTTATCAAAAAATGCACATCAATTTTTGACAGTGGTATATATCAGAATGACTAGATCAAATATCAAAGGCATACTTGCCTAATTTAACTTTGACAGAGTCGATAAAATAGACTGATAGGATTTTCTGTAAATTTCTCTACAGAAAAATGGAAACTTATATAACAGAAAAATGAAATTAGATTGTTTGAAACTTAGTTTGCTAAATTTTGTGCACACATTCATATCTGTAGACGTTGTCTATCTTTGTTATTTTTCTTAACTTTATTAATTTTCTAACTCGATTAACCTAAGTATACTTTACGCTCGCATCTATGATTATCTCGCCTAGCTCCCTATACACGCACGCAATATAACATACCTTTAACCAATTTTGATTTCTCTTATATACTAACTGATCAAAAATCCAGCCGCTCGCGAGTTACTGAAACCAAGTTATTTTTTTCTAACACGTCATCTGTATGTGCGTGAACTTATTAGTAGTCCCAAGTGGGTTAGTTCGTTGACACACTGAAAAAATGCATTGGTTTCGGTAACATGCGAGCGACTGGATTTCCTATCAGTTAGTATGTAAGAGAAATCAAAATCAAATATAAGTATGTTGTATTGCGTGCGTATATAGGGAACTAGGCGCGATAATCGTAGCTGCGATCGTGAAATGAACATAGGTTAATCGAGTTAGGAAATTTATAAAGTGTACGAAAATAAGAAAGATAGGTACCATCTCTATATAAATGTGTATACAAAATTTAGAAAAATAAATTCGAAAAAATCTATTTTCATTTTTGTATTATATAATTTTCCATTTTCCTGTAGAAAAATTTACAGAAAGTCCTATAAATATTTGATTAACGGATATTCAAATTTGTATATAAAAATGTACAAAGAATATTGTATAGAAAAATAGATAAGATTTCCTATACAAATTTTTGTAAATGATTTAAAAGTCTCAAACAATATTTATCTATAGAAAAATGTATACGAATGTCATTACATCATACTGCAGAAATTTGTGCAAGAATAAAAAATTCTTGCACAAATTTCTGCAGTATGATGTAATGACTTTTTTGAAAAATATCTACTTAATGTTCTACAGAAAATTTTTTTTCGAATCAAACAGACAAAATCGTATGTGCAGGTTTTCCGATACAAGTCTGTGCATGTATTTTTGTAAAAAACGGTACAAAATTATTTGCATATAGCCATACACATTTTCCTACAGGTTTCTCTACACAACTCTTTACCTGATTTTCCAAATGATTTTGCACCAAACTTTTCCATACACGATAAACAGAAAAAACTATAAAAATTCATGTAAACTTTTATGCCAAATCTGCGATACAAATTCGTATAGAATTTTCTACATAATGAAACACCATTTTCTGTAGCAATTTTTGCATAAATAAGTGCAAGAAATATTCCAATCCGAATGTATCCGTAAAGCTTGCCAATAAATTTCGTATAGAATTTTGTGCGGAATAGAACAAAAATTTTTGTAAGAATATCTATACAAGTGCGTGCAGGAAGAATTTTAAAACTGAACGGACATGGGAGGTGGCCAATTCTCTACAGATTCTTCTGTTTGTGTTTCTGTAGACTCTGATTGCCAATTGTGCAGGATCCGTGGCCACTCGCATCTGTAGAAAATCCTATAGGTATTTCTATAAGACTTTTTATACATTTTTTTAGAAGAGGTCATACACATTTTTGTTGAGGTTTCTCTATACAATTATCTGCGTGTTACTCTGCATAGTTTTGTATAGAACTTTTACATAAGAGCTCTTTTACTTTCTTTTTAATGTACTCCTTATCATTTTATAAACGTTTAAGGTTATTAGATAATAAATTACAATATTTGATTGAGGTCACATAGGCACTATTTATAACTAAAGTTTTCTTAAATTTAGGCAATTGGATACTTTTGATTCTAGTTTTACTTAGTGAATTTAGGTATTTGTTCTTCAACACATTATAAAAAGTACTGAGTGATTCTAGAGCAAATATTTGATCTAGTCTCAATGGATAGTTTTCAGTTATGGATATATTTTTACTAATTATTTTTATCAATTTCTTTTGTAGGCTTTGTAATGGGTATAAAGTACTCGTAGACACACTGCCCCCAAGCTTGAATACCGTAGTTCATAATTCCATTAAAATATCCATAGTAGATCATCATCGTTGTTTTTGTGCTTAAGAACATTGCCAATTTGTAAAAAAGAAACACTAAATACTTTGTACTATTGACGACATAAGTTATGTGATTGCTCCATTTCAATTTAAAATCGATATATACACCCAGATATTTACATGAGTCTACTCTCTTTAAGAATTTATTACTTGTTTACCATTAACCAGTTCGCTACAATATCAAATAGTACATTCATTTTATTAATAGCCTCATCCCATTTATCATCACTTCTTATCACAGCAGTATCATCGCCATACACTATCGCAAAATTATTAGGAAGTATATATCTAGAAAATCATTTATATAGAGTATAAAATGAAATGATCCTAGAATTGTACCTTGTGGCACACCAATATCAACATTTTTATAATCACCTTTTACTTTACAAATTCTGACCCATTGTTATCTATTTGATAAGTAGCTCTTTATAATGTCATCCGCTTTGCCACGAATACGATATGTAAATAACTTTTTCAGTAAAATGACATGATCAACAGTATCAAAAGCCTTAGCAAGATCCAAGAACGTGACTATCGTTGGTATACTGTTATCAATTGTGTCATTTATGTTTGAGGTTAATCTAGTTATAGCTTCCTTAGTACCTAAATTTCTTAGAAAACTAAATTATTGTTTGGAAATTATAGCTTGGTTTTTGATAAAATTGTATATTCTGTTATACATAATTTTTTCAAGTATTTTAGCTTCGAGAGTTCGATGCCAGAGATATGGGTCTATAATTTAACTCTTTACTTTTTAGATTCGGTTTGTAGTTTGGAATGACTTCAGTTTTTTTCAGAGCATCTGGCCAGACAGCTAATTCAATACACCTATTAAACAAATACGTTAGCGGTTCGTATTCGTAATCAGCGACCCAAAATACCTTAAAATAGTATGTTAAATTGAAAATTAAACTATCGTGTTAATTGCGTTACTGAAAGGATTAGCAATACTTTTGATTTTATTTCTGCTAGTCTAATTGATAAATATAGTCTAATCATTAGATTTAGGTAATTGCAAACTTAAATTACTTGAGGGTTTTATTCTATCACTTAGCGTTCTACCTACAGAGCAAAAATAATTTTTCATTCTGTCATCAATTAATTCTTCATCCTCAATTCTTTTATTATCATCAATTAAATAATCTATATCGCTATTTTTTTATTTGGGTTTACCTATTTTTTTATTTATATCACTCCATAAATTTCTAGGATTTTTCTTCTTAACTCAAATTTGTTTCTTGCGGCTAGTTGTAGAATTGTAATTGGGATACGTTATTTTTGCCAACTTTACATTTCATATTTTGCATCCATCCTAATAAGACCGAAACCTCCATTTGAATAAATTAGAGGGTACGTCATCGGGTCCGTCTGTTGGCTTATACGAGAAATGCGAACAGCTTTGTCTATGTCTAGCATGTATGCCAATATCGCATTCTAAGTCAGGTAAAACATTTTCTCCTACAAATACCATTGCAACTTCATTGCAAGTGGCCTCATTATATCTGTTTTTATACAAATTGGGGTTTCGTTTTATGGCCATCGTAACATGCTCTGGAACTTTACCAATTTTGGCGCATCATTCTAATTCTTCTTTTTCTACTTCGTGTATCGTTTTGTAAGCTTTAACATAAGGATTATTTTCTCTTATAATTTTATCCAATGCACTCATCAATACAGAATCTATGTCTGTATTATTCTTACACTAAGAAAAAATCCACTTGTAACAAGAAGAATCCTCTTGTTACAAGAGGATTCCTTTTGAAGCTATTTTGAGAAGAAAATATTCTTGCAACAAGTACATGTTAAAATTTAGATGACAATTGATTTGTAAGAAGGGTGCTCGAGACAGAAACTAGGTCAATAACCGCGGGTGATGCGAAAGGACGAAAAGGTCGCACGCGACAGGTAAAGCTGCGAAAAGAGAGGGGAGAGAGAGAAATAGAGAAGAGCGTGAAGAGCGAGTCAGGTAAAGAAAAAAGTGGGGGTGAAAGAAGTCGCGGAAAGGAAAACAGACGAAGCGAGGAGGGGGAGAGAGAGAGAGAGAGAGGGGGGGAGAGGGGGGGGAGAGAGAGAAATGAAAAATTTATAGATACGTATAAAAATGACTTGTTTATTATAAAAAAGTTATTTTACATTTGTTTAATAACATTTTTTTAATGTTCTATACACTTCTTCCCTCATCTAATGTTGTTGATTGATGAAGGATGTCGTTGGATTTTCTGAAAAAGAAAAGAAAAACTATTACTATATGCAAATGCGTACAAAAAATATTTATGTATACCTTTGACCAGTTGCATGCCATAATTGTGTGGTTCCTCATTAGCCCGAAGTTTTTTCACCACTTCATCGGTGAAAATAACTTTTCGCGCTTCCTCTCCTATGTACTTTAGGAACGCCGGGTCGCCGAATGGTTCATCTGGTATATTATCCTAAATTGCAGGTATCTGGTTTTCTTCCTCTCGGTAAAACTTCTCGGCCTTTACAAACCAGGCTGCCTGCTATGCATTGCTCTCCAATGTTTTCGTCAGGCCATTCGGAACGAATTTTATTGTGCTGGAAAAAAATGAAATAATTATTATAGTGCTTATTAAAAAAATTAATTTATAAAAAAATAATTACTTACTACGCATTTATCGATGCTAGGATCGTCATCAGATCCTTTAGCAACTGCATCGCGAAGAATGGTGTAACAAAACGTTTGGAACGTGCAGTCTTATTATATTTCGACGACTTCATTAGATGAAAAAATGTTCCTTCGTCCATAAACAGATTCTTGAACGTTAACGTTAACAGTTTTTTATAGGTCTGCCTAACCCTATGCGCGTGTAACACTTTTGCATGTACAGCTGCATTGTCGGTGTTTTCGGCATGGTAGCTCCATATTGAACCGTTCATCATTATACTTTTGAGTTCGTGCACCGCACTCTCCACGTCTTGCACAACCTCGCCTATCGCCATCAGCATTGTCCAAACACATGTAAAATTTTTATAGTCGAATTTAAACTCCGATGCCAGTCTTTTAAACTCCTCCTCAGCGGCCTTCCGTTTTTGTCTGTTTGTTGCCGCCTGTTGTTCATCTTCACTACTCGACGAACGAGCCATCGCGTTTAATCTATTCACTGCCCTCGCGTTTGCTCTGTTCACTCGCCGTCGCTCTCGCTCAGCCTTCAGTTTCCGAGCCCGGCCTCTGCAGCCACGCCACTGCCGGCTGCTGTGCAACCAGAGGTGGCACCTGATTGTTGATCGGTGGTGGTTGATTATGAACCAGCGTTATACTGGTCCCATAATCATTCAATCGATTTACGGTGGTTGATACGTTTGTTATGCCTGCATCTGGTTGTGGCGTTAGAGCGTCGAATTCCACCAATTCTATCACATCAAACCTAATCAACTGTTCTTTCGCTATCTCATCCATCCACGAATCGGATGAATGTTGCTGGACTTCTTGCGTAAGCAAACTTTGTAAAATTGAAGAAGACATTTTTCGTCTGAAACACTTTTCACAAAAAAACACACGAAGAGAACAGGACGATGGCCGAACTACAACTGTAGAAAATTTTGTCACGAAAACATCGCTTTAGCAGTGTTAGAAAATTCTTTTTTTTTTCCACCACCGCCACCTTCACAAGAAAAACCAACCGAAATTTTCTTGAAAACGGAGGAAAAAAAACGAGTCCTTCTTTACATGCAACTTGCGGGCAAAGCCAAGGTCGCTATCCCCCCCCCCACCCCAAAAAAACGAGTGAAAAAAAATCGAGTAAAAAAAATTATCCGACCAATATCTTTGTCTCTACGGGTGACGAGTGTCGTTCTTAGTCTCGTCTGCTGCAAGGCCACGGTCGTTGATGGACTGCGATGACTTTTTGGAGATATGAGGGTGAGTATTGTTTTCAGTGTCGACGCACCCCGTGATGAATATTTAACTATCCTCGAGCGGCGAGTCATAGTGGTGAATGAGTGCATGGGCTAATTTTCCTAAAATATATTGGAAACTCGAATTATGCGCTATCAATACATGACTAACAAGGTGTTCAAATTTTTTCGAGCAAGAGTGTTGGAAAGAGCTTCCGAACTGTCGTTCGTAGCCGCCCAAACAGCTCATTCAGTCGTGAGTCGCCGACGAGACAGTGATAGTGTGATCATAGTAAGTTTCCAAGAAAAAAAAGATGGAATCTGAACGTGACAAAGTTTCACACTCTGAAGTGTTGGGTGAATTATTATCCAAGTGGAGTCAAGAAGAAACAGATAGAAAAGCAAGTGAAGTTTCATCCACGCAACTACAGCCCGAATACATTCCATACGAGGGTAAGATTTTTTTTTGTACAAGGTAGTCATGGTGTTTAAACAAAAAAAAAAATTTTTTTTAGAACTCGATCGTAAGAAACAGAAATCTATCGAGTTATCGATGTATTATGCTAATATATCGAGTGAGAGTGAAGAAGATTATATAGATTTCAAGCGCGAGAAAGAGTTGATTCTGCGATCTCTGAAGCAGACAAAAAAACGGCGTGTAGTTCGAACTACATATTATACCGATGACGAAGATGATAGAGATCTTTTCGATACAAGCACGCCTCGCGAGCAAATGACTGAGAAAGCCGTCGCAGTAGAAATGGCGGAATAGGGGCCTACAGCGGCTTTCAGCGGTAAGATTTTTTTTTGGTTTCAGTGTTGTAGAGTTTGATGCTTATGTTATTTTTTCTCTCCTCTATCCGATTACTCCTTTTTTCAAATATAGTCCACAAATCGACCGGGCAGATGTTTATACACATAAAATGTATTTGCTGTTGCTACTCGAAGAAAAAAAATGAAAAGAAATGAGAAAAGGATGCTTATAGCCCAATCATTCTAGACGTCGCTTTACTCTTCTACTACCACGCTACATTGCACGAGCACTCACATTTTGAAAAAATCGCACTTTATGTTTTTTACCATCTGTATGACTTATTATTCACATTCACTTTTTATTTTGTATTTAAAATGTAAAAAAATAAAGCGATAGAAAAAATTATTAAACAAATCATGCAAATTGAACACTGTGTTATTTTATTTTGTAACTATATTTGAGTAAAAAAAAAATAAAATCCATAGGAGGAATAGATACATGCATGATAAACATCGAAAATCTGCATAAAGTTCAAACGGAGCAATCATCATCATCGAGCGTATCGGAGACAGAGATGGAGAACAAGAGGAAAACACCGCCTGTTGTTTACGACGATGCCAGTGTTGCTGTTACCCCCACTGCTGCTGCTGCTACTGTTGCCGGTCCTAGTGCTAGCTCAATTAACGGTGTGTTCGACAGGCAAGTAAGTGGGGGAGACGTCGCTCGTGATTGTCTTTGTGTTCGTTCGGAGAGGGCAGCGTAGAGAACGAGAAGAGAGAGGGAAAGAAGAAAACTATACATTTTTTCGACACCACGCATTTGGCCACTCTGACTGTTCGAGATGCTATCTGTAGCCAAAATCAAATAGGTATGGGTAGGGGCGGTGTGCAAAATGAAGATACCGATCAAAACCCGCCTGATAAATTTATCGTAGAAAAAGAGACTATACGCTACATTCAAAGATATCGGCTTAGTGCAAGGAGCATAATTGTTCGTATACAGTCGCCGCCTGCTCGAGAAAAAGATGTATTATTCTGGCTAGAGAGCGCTATACGCGAAATGCATGAATATTTACTACCATTTGCGCAAAGTAACGATATGATAGGAGTGGCCGTGAGTAGTTCCAAGTTTGCGCGTGGGCCTGGAGGATTATCCTTCAGACCTGTTGAAAATTTTTCTTCGGACGATTTATGGGAGTTGATATCAAATCTTACTCAAAGCAATGAAAGTTTTGAAATAGATGATAGTTTTTAAATAAATACAATGTTCGTTACTCTTTCCGAGGGTGGAAATAATATTATTCGCCGGAATCGAGTAAAAAAATTCGGTATTGATCCACTCGCGCAAAGATCCACCGTGAGTATATATAACGACGATAATATATGTTTTGTTAGAGCACTCGTTGTGGGAAGAATTCATTTGCTTTTGATAGACTACGATACTTTCGAAATGAAAAAGTTATGGAAAGCTATTCGTGACGGGCGAAATAATACTCAAACACAAAAATCACTAAAGCTCATTGCTGAGGCAAAAGTAGACATTCCTCCGAGAGGATGCGGCTTTCGCGAGATGCAGTTGTTTCAGGAATATTGATATAATATTTTGAGACGCGGGACATCGCGATTGTAGTTTACGATCAAACGTCGTTTGGTAGCGGAGAAACACCAATTTTTGACGGCCGACCTATTGTCAAAAATAGAGTAGGTAGTGTTAGGGAAACAATAAATATCTGCTATGTTCCTCAAAAAAAAAACATTTTCACACGATTTTGAATTTGCTGGGTGCTGCGTAAAGCAGATACTACTACGTTTATTGTAATTATAAATTTAGCTACACCGATCATCGCGTGTGTCCAAGTAGATGTGAGAATTGCTTTGCAACCCCGAGATGCGAAAAGGAAAACGTTGAATTGGTGATTTGTCGAGTATGTAATCGTAGTTTTTTCGGAGATGCGTGCTACAGTAATCACTTAGAAAATGTACCGAGTAATTATAAATGGCGTCAAGATAAAAAATCTGTATGTGATCTTATAAAAAAAGTGCGTAAAGTGTTCCAAACGGTATTATGTTCATAAAGGTAAGCATGTTTGCGGATTAAAATGGTGTCAAATGTGTCAAGAAAAGCACAGGTATAATGTTTTCTGCTACATGCGACCGATTGATGAAAAAAAAAATAATAAAAAAAGTAAAAATAACGGTCAAGATGAAGAAAAAATTCTGTTTGTATTTTATGATTTCGAGACGCGGCAAGACATGCCGTATAGAAATCACTCTACGACGCTTTTACACGTACCCATTCTATGTATGGCTCAGCAAGCATGTAGCGATTGTATCGAACAGGATGATTTAGGAATTCCTTGTGAGACATGTGGTTTGCGCGAGCACATATTTCGTAGGAATCCTGTTCGCGATTTTTTGAGTTTATATATCAGAAAAAAATCAGTTTCAAAAAAATTATTTGCATCGTGCACAACGTCGGTGGGTTTGATGGTCACTTTTTTTAAAAGAATTAGTGGAAAATCAACCTGGTATCGTACCCGAGGTAATATTATGCGGTCCAAAAATTATCATGATCCAACACGGACGAACAAAATTTATAGATAGTCTCAACTACTTTCACATGAAATTAAGCGGTTTGCCAAAAATATTTGATTTACCACCAAGCTTGGAAAAGGGATACTTTCCACATCTGTTTGTCCCCGACAGCGCTCGACTGCATGCTGTACCTGAACCGCAGCACTACGACCCCGAGTCGATGTCGTCGAAAGACCGGGGATTGGTACGCGAAAACAATAGTGCCTAGCGACAGTTTCGACTACGAGAAAGAAATAATTGAGTACTGTTGATCGGACGTTGAAATTTTGAGACGCGCATATGTAGCTTTTCGGAAAATTTTTTTGAATGTAGGTAAAGTTTGTCCGTTTAGCGATGCAACAACAATTGCGCGCGCGTGTTCCCTACTTTACAGGAAAAATTTTTGGCGTCATAAAACTATTGCCATTATTCCACCTGGTGGTTATCGTCGTGCCGATAAACACTCTCAAAAGTCGATAGACTGGATAGTGTGTTGCGAGCGAGAATTCGGACGAGTAATTATACATGCCGGTAGGGCACGCGAATACAGATTACCCGAAGGATTTTTAGTTGATGGTTTTCTAACACCAACCGAATCACAGTTGATTTTGGGAATTTTGGGAATAGTTTTTGAATTCGAGGGTTGTTTCCCGCATGGATGTCCAAAATGTTTTCCTCACAATAGTCATGAAAAAAATGCGGCCTCGTTTGACGAAGCTTACAAGAATACGATGAATAAAATTCGCCGCATGCACAAGCTCGGTTACGAGGTTCGCGTTATGTGAGTATGTGAATTTGATCAAATGAAAAAATCGAATCCTGAAATTGTAAGCTACGTTAATAACCACCCGATTATGAGTAAAGTCACGCTAGACGTGAATGTTTTGCAGGCGGAAGGACTGAAAATTTTGTTCCTTATTATAAAGTCGGCCCCAACCAGAAAATAAAATATACGGATATCTGCTCGCTGCATCCTTACGTATGCAAGCGCGGTAAGTTTCCCCTGGGTCATCCGACAATTTACATCGATGATGAATGTCGTATGTTAACAAAAAGGTGACAACAATAATTTAAAACTGATCGAAGGATGAATCAAATGTCGAGTTTTACCACCCCAATAAGATAGTCGACATGACACCCGAAATGGATTTCAAAATAAACTTTATAATGGCATTCTACATGAAAAAAGATTAAGTTTGCCGCCCCCCGGACCTTCCTAGACCTATCCGACGCATATATATA
>JAWWMK010037811.1:0-12402 GCA_035047105.1 Galeopsomyia nigrocyanea
TAACTCCGTTAAGCGTAATGGTAATTGTCGGACATTGACTTATCTGTGCATCGAAATCAATGTCGTAGCATGAATCGACGTCATCACAAATAGCTACTAATTCTACAGGCAACGTTTCAATTTTATTTGGAAATTTACGCCCAGTTGCATTTCGCTTATTTTTTATTTGTGTACCATCCGAGTCTGGAAATACAAGTACATTTGGTTTCCCGAACTTATTGATGGTTTTTCTGAGTCAATTTTGATCGCATTGATTTCGTTTTGTTTGTTAGCTTTGATGCTTTGGATTTGAGTAGCATGTGTATTTTTATTTTGCCACGGTTTTTTGCCGTTTTGATTTGGTTCACTAGTTAGGTTTTTGTTTTGTTCTGATTTTTCTTTTTCTGATTCATTGTTTGGTTCTGATTTTTGTTTACGCGCTTTAGCACGTTTATCATCAAGATCATAGTCAGTAAGGATTTGTAGCAATGCATTTTTCGTTTTGGTTTGCTGTGCCGAGAACGCGTGTCGAATTGATTTTTCGAAGTGTTGACTAAGCTTTTCCGTCAGGACATCCTCAGAATACGTCAATTCTAATTCTTTTGCATAACCGAAAATACCCGTCGCGTACTCGACTCTACTCATCTTTCCATTTGGATAATACATCCCAAATTCTACTCTACGACGCGTGTCTCGTTGCACTTGTTCGTTCCAAAATCTCTCTTTGAATATTATTTTGAACTCTTGGAAAGTTGATACGTCACCTTCGTACATATACCACCAATCTTTTGCGCTATCAGTTAATGTTTGCGATACAATGCTAATGAATTCGCTTGCAGGAATAGTTTTTGTTTGAATATATATCTCTAAATCATTTAAGAACTTTATTGGTCTTTCCTTATCGTCGCCTTTGAATGTAGGTATTGGAATTGAAATTTTAGACATTACTTTGGAAATTAACGGTACGTCATTTGCGTTTGCTATAGAAACGTTATTATTTTTCAAAGCTTCTCGTAATTGTTTGATGATAGTATCGTCTTCCACATAATTATCGTCAATTTGCTTCTGTAAGTCGCTTTTGATATCAGAAATTAAAGTGTCTTGATTGGCAAACTCTGTTAATTTTTTCATATCGTCATGTAATTTATCATTGTTTCTTTCAAAGCGTTTCGAACTTTTGAATAAGAGATTCAGTTTTTCCTTTGCCGGTGGCTACCGACGTAGATATCGCGTCTAGCCCTTCCTGGCGCGGGCACGCAACTAAATGTGTCTTTAATAACTCTACCGTAGCGGGATCTTCGGAAATCATTTCAAGAATTTTATCTACTTTTTGTTCTATTTGATTTTGTGTCGTGTATACTCTGTAACTTCGTCCGTCAAAGCGTTAATGAGTTCTTGTTGCTTATCAGAATATGCGACCTTGTCGTCCTCGAACGACATGCTATGAAGGTCTTTAAACAATTGCAACGATCTATGATCACCCATGTTGAATGTTTAAGAAAAAACAATCGTCATTCAAAAGAAAAATTATAAGATAACGATGAAAAATTTTCGTTAGGAGGATACTAAGATTAGAGAAAGAAATATTGCATATCGATAGTAAAAAACCAATTAGTGAGAAATTCGCATAATTTCTAGGAAGTGTAACGCATCATTTAGAAATCGTGAAGTCGAAATGAATCAATGAAAGTGACTATGAAAATTTTGAAACATTAGACCAAACATATAAATGAATGAAATTGTTAATGATAAAAAAGTTTCAAACGTCGTGTCCCTGTTCGGGCGCCATTGTGAGGTTTGTAATACGCACGTAGGGGGTTTGAGACACGACGTACTGGTATTTTAAACATGAGCCGAGTCTCGGGATATTTGGAGACTCGATTCATTCATCGGGCTTACACACGGAAGAGACTCCTCGTCAGAGTTGCAGACACCTTGCTGCTTCCCCAAGGATTCCTCTCTTCCAAAGATTAGTAATGAGGAATAATTATTAGTTTTTTGGTAAGATCCCCGTCCGCGATGCCAACAATATGCAGTACATCTAGGGATTCAATACCACTAAGGTTCGGTTAACGGAGAGCGAGGATAGGAAGGAAAGCGACTGACTAGCGTTTGCCGTCCGCGATACAAACAATATGTAGCACATCTGGCTTGCACTAGTCGAGTGACTCGAGGTAGGGTTCTCCACCTGAGGTGCTTTTATTAATTACACTCTGAATACTTAACTACTAAAGTATACATTCTTACTGCGTAAAGGGCTGCGCCATCTATCGTTAATTAGGGAACTACTTTTACTACTCATCACAAGATCATGATTGCACGTAGGGATGGACTGTCACAAGATACATATTTTCTGGTAGTACATTATTTAAAGAGGCTGGAAATTCAAAAATTAATGTCGTTGTGGAATTGATACAGTGCGTCTCATTCTTTAAAGAGCGCAAAATACAAGCAATTTCGGGGGATAATAAAACTCTGTGAATTTCTTTTTCACTGCGGTTTTTTTAATCTGAATGAAATTTCCAGATAAAATTTCAAATTTTACATGATTTTTTATATGTTGTGGATCAGTCAAGGTATTTACAAATTCCTCTAAATTATTGAAAACCCCATGTGAAATTGTTTCCCTGTGAATTGACGTTGAATTAACTTCTTTCACAATTCCTATTGTATCGAGATTATCAACTTTATCCAAACTTCCAAGATCTTAAGGTCTAATACGGTTTGATACTTTTTTAAATTGATTTTGCATTATCTGCTTTGAGATTTCAATCCAATTTTTTACGTACGTGATAACAAGATTGTGGAAAATGTATTTCTGTAAGAGCGACATGCTATTCTCCTTGCAATTGCACTTTATTTGGTCAACGTATTGTAAACTTACTAGGCTTATTCTGGGGAAAATACTTGATGCTATTGTCACTTGACAAGCTCATAATAAATTCAGTGTTCATTATAACTGCGCTCAATCTTTCTCGTGTACCCAGCTATCAAACTTGGATGAATAGCCTTGCCAGTGAACCAGATATTGTTTATTGCGGCCACTTCCTTTAATCGCAAGTACTTTTTCAACGATAAATATATCTTTTTCTAAATTTTTACGAACACGTGCCAATTCTTATTCGTAAAAAATACCAGAGGCATTCGCCAAGTTGACTTGATTCGGTGACATTTTTATTCCAGAATGAATTATGTTATTGTACGATGTGGCGAGATCTTGCAAAACGTCTATACAACGTTTGGTATTAAATGTTGTTGGATTAGATGTTGAGTAACATCTAAACAATCCGCTGAGGTCTATAACATATCTTCAAATTTGAAAAATCACTAATGTTGGTTGGAGAAATTTTTTTTTTAAACAAATTTGAAGATACGTTATAGCCTTCAGCGGATTGTTTAGATGTTACTCAACATCTAATCCAACAACATATAAAAATTGGAGGGTGCTTCTAGCTACTTAGCTAGTAATATCAACTTATAATAACGGCCTACGATCCCAGATGGACCTGTATATCCTGAAAGACAAACCTTTATTCAACGCATTACGAAAATCCATGGTGCAAGCACGACTCGCCTTTTAAAATCGTGGTTGAATCTACAAGAACAACTAGCGTGCGCAACAGCCAGACGCCACTTGTCAATTCATTTGTATGAATTTTACAGTTTGCGATAAATAGCCTGATGAGGTCAGTAAAACTACTGACGAAACGTTGCAATACAAAACACCGTTGTTTTCAATTTTGAAAAAATATTTCTCCAACCAACACCAGTGATTTTTCAAATTTGAAGATACGTTGTAGCCCTCAGCGGATTGTTTAGATCTTACTAAACATCTAATCCAACAACATATAAAAATTGGAGAGTGCTTCTAGCTACTTAGCTAGTAATATCAACCTTTGGTATTAAGTTAGTAAAATAGCGCCACATGCGTTCTTTTAATGTGCGATTAAACCGTTGAGCTATCGCGCACTTGACATCAGGACTCCTTGCGATTCGAAAATTAATTTTTTTTTTCCTTTAATAGTTTCTGAAACGGTGTTCCTGTAAACTCTTTTCCGGAATCACTTTGAATGTAGTATGGTGATCTGTCGTTATTATTTTCAAGAATAGTGCGAAATGCAACGTCAACACTCGCTGATGTCTTGTTGAGCAAAGGCTGCACCCAAGCAAACCGACTCAAGCAGTCTATAAAAATCAAAATGAAATTAAAATTATCATTGTAAGATTTTATTGATTGGAGATATATAAGATCTTTCTCCCAAACGTCATCAATATTATAAACGTTGTAATTTCTTGGCGGATAATGTAGTCGTCTGTGCTTATGTAGCGTATAATCATCTTGACTTTCTAACCACGCTTGCAATTTTGACGGTGACACCAGAAACAAACTTTTCGATATAACTATTTTTCCCATATTTTTTCAACTCATTTGTTAAGTCGCCAAGATAGCGGCCTAATGGTGGTTCATATTAGCTTGAATCATCACTACTTATGTAAATACAGGAATCGATTTCACAGTAAAGTACGCGTAAGCCTAATCCGTCCAAGTATTTATAAAGTTTCAAATGCGCTTGAGCTGTTGTATATGCAGCTATCACTGCCTACTGATAGCAATGTTCAATATTTTTTTCAGATTCTACATAATTAACATAAATACAATCGTTATTTATAGGAATAACAACCATTACCTCTATTTCAGGACTTGTTAAAAGTTCCATCAAACGTTTACGTGCTTTAACAACTTCTGTTTTTGGAAGATTTTCGCGTTGACCAAATTTTTCCCACAGAGAATTGACTAATAATTTCCCTATAAGTCGCAAACCAGGATTATAAGCGATTTTATCAGACTCTAGCAAGACTCTATTATAAGCAATTTTATCAGACTCTAACAAAATGCCTTCAACCCTTTCAAAATCTCTGATAAAATTCATCTTTTCGTCTTCGCTATCACAGCCATCAGGCCATCCGTCAGCCTCTTGTTTAATTTTTAAAAATGTATTAAGAAAGTATTGAAACAAACCCTTCTCTCCTGCCTCAAAGTTCAGTTGTACCGTTTTATACTGCCACATTTCAAAAATTTTTGTAACCTTATACCCCATTTTTACGGCTTTCTTCAACTGATCGGAAACCCAAGTTCCTGAAATTTTACGTTCTGAAGCTGACTTATGAGGACGAAAATCTTGTTGCCGTAATTCCGTGTAAGCTCTGCACAACGAAAATATTAATCGACCGTTATATTTCACAGGTAAAACTGGATGGTGTAGATTTTGCGGCGGTAAAACTGTAAATTTAGCAAGTCCTTCTACTTTATACAAACTATTATTTTGACCAACGAAAGTAATACATTAGTCGTCTATGTATAATGTTGGGTATTCAATAGGATATTTCCCATATTTACATGTGTAAGGGTTGTAACGAGCGGCGTAGTTAAATATGTTAATTACGTCCAACCGTTGCGATTTTGAATGTACGTTCCTCTTGACGAATCAAGATGCGAGGAAGCGACGCCTTAGAGAGACAATACCCGTATAGGTTCGAGATAGATAGAACGCGGGAGTGTGAGAGAGAGCCAGGAAATTAGACTACGGGAAGGACAGTTTGGTTTCGGCTAGCTATAGCTGCGGCATACGCGTCAAGAGATTCCCACGCGTAAGAAGAAAGTATCAGTGGTGTGTGTGTGCATGTGAGAATGGCACCAGGTGTATCCAGCAATGCCATCACTGAGGCGCAGTCCGTGCAACCAAAGGAAAACACAACAACCGGTATAGTCGAGCTACGACGGGACCCGAGCGGCCGACGACCAGAATACAACGCCAAGACTGAGAAGAGGAAACGAGTTTCCCGCCTATATACCGACCACGGCGGAGAGAGCTGTCGACGGCGCCGTCACCATCGTCGTCGTATCCTGGGTTGGATCTGATCCACGCAACCCCGTAAATCTCTGTATGTGTAGAGTGATGTGTGCGAAAGAATATCATCCGTTAGTCCGCGAAGCGAACTTGTCTCTCTCTCTCTCTCTCTCTCTCCGCGCATTGTTTACATCACGCTATAGCGAAGACTCTCGGCCATTTAGCATTATTTAAATTCTGTACGTTTGAATCATGACAATATATGAAAGTCAGTGAATTAAGGGGGCCAGCTGGGGTTCAACATGGAAAATTGTAAGTCTTTTTTATTAGCGTGTAGAAACCGTCCTAATAAAGATATCGACATGAAACTTTTTTCATCTTAAAGTGCTCTGTATAAGCTTTAATTTTCTGTGTCATAAGTGTAAAAATTTTGATTAGGGGCCCTAGAAAGTCTTCTTAACCGTAACATCTTATTTATTAAAAAACCTTACTTGGCCACGCATTTCTGAGCGTTAGAATGAACGAAAATCATTTTGGGAGGATTTATTTTCTTCGTTAAGATCAGCTCTATGGATTAAGTGTAGCGATTTTCAAACGAGCTATTTTTTCATGTTTTTTGCCCGGTTTTCCCAAAATTATGAAATTATTTTTTCCAATAAAATTCGATTAAGTCGGTTAAGAAGACTTTCTAGGGCCCCTAATCAAAATTTTTACACTTATCACACAGAAAATTATAGCTTATACAGAGCACTTTAAGATGAAAAAAGTTTCATGTCGATATCATCATTAGGACGGTTTCTACACGCTAATAAAAAAGACTTACAATTTTCCATGTTGAACCCCAGCTGGCCCCCTTAAATCTCGTGAGTAATTCTTACTTCAAATCATCTTTTCCCCCAATCATTCGTTGCGTGTGTTTCGCGTTTTCAGCACTGGCAACAACGACATCAAGAGCAACAGCAGCGAGGCGGAATTTAGCCTCGCAACGATTACACTAGATAACGCGAGGAATAAATAATATATTTTACCACCCGTTACATGGCCCAACTAATTATCGAACCTACAAAGGGGGAGAAAAAGGTGGAACGTTCGAAAGTTCAAACGTTAAACCGTTGCGAGGGTCACAGAGGTCGAAGAGTCCCGCGCGCGAATGAAAGAGAGAGAGAGAGAGAGACACGTGTGTTGTTGGGAGTGAGCGCGAGCGAGCACGCAGAACTCGACATGCAGCGACGAACTTGTTACGAGTTACATGCCTTGCCGAAAGATTTGTATGTGTAATTTTGCTCTGTATTTGGCTGAGAGCATCTACTAACACACATCGGCAAGGCTCGTACATAAAAAATCATAGCGGCAAGCAGCAAGCGTAAGGTGTGCGCGCGCAACTCGACTGTAGAGTTGCGAGCACGACGCGCAGCAGCATCAGCACGGCTTTAGGCCTACTCCACACTGTCACAATGGCCCGAAGCCTATTCATGACATTTTATTTCAGTTTTTGACTGTTCGGTCAAAATTTTTGTGTCATAAGGTCAATTTGAAAATTTTGATTGATGAATCGACTACTGAAGCAGTCGTATATTGAAGGCACATAAGGTTAACGATTTTTAAAGTAGTTAACAATTCATTGAATTTAAAGAGATTGTTTATGTTGCGCTGCGCACATGCATTCTTTGCTGCGCTTTAAAGTTTTTTAAAAGTTTTTATAGTTTGTACAATGTTTTGTCGAGAGGCAAAATTTTATGCGCACGTTCAATTTGTAAAGTAGTTGCTTCGCGATAGTTTTTTTCTTTTGCTGTGATTACAACACTGTAATATGGTAGCAGGTTCGTCTCCAACGAGGCACGCACAGATAAAAGACTAACTCGGCTACGTTAACAAACAGTTCACGTTTGCTTTCAGGTAGGCATTTTTGATATTTGAATTTAGCGTGCGTGTGCGTGCCTACGAGTTCCGCGGGTAAAGGCTGGCTAAAAGATCGCTAAGGCGCATTGTAATTACTAGAGCCACAAATTTAGATGCGCAGTGCTCATTCTCACTCGAGGTGTTAAGAGACGATTGTCGTCGATTAGGCCGCAATACATAACCTCAAGCGCCTCTTACACCCATAATTAGTGTATATGATGGCTTTTTCGTTGAAGCGGCAAAATGAATTGCTCCTCCGTTTGCGAGGTCAATATGCAACCCCCCCATGTCGGAGCTTGGGAGGGGGTGTACAGCCAGTGTCTAGTGACACTAAGGTTGTAAGAAACTCAATGAAGAAGCTCATGATAAACAGGGATATCGGCAGCGTTGTTAAGAGCTGGAGGCTGAAATACTCGGGAGGAAGAATGGAAAACGTCGAAGTATTTCTGTTGGAGAACCATCGAATCAGAGATGGCATCACCGAAGACGAGATGCTATTGTCGCTGTCCGAGGTTTTAGATGGACCAAGATTCACGTGGTATCACAGCAATAAGGATTCGTCGAATGATTACGTGCAGTTCGTAACAAGAGCTAAATTTTGGTTTGACGATGTTCCGACTTCACAGCAAGAGGACCAGGCGGACTGTTACGAGGATGGTTACGTCGACGAAAGTCAAGGCAGCGTATGGGAGCGCTTGATGAAACAGCTGACATCAATACGAGAGGGCTACCAAAATGGCGATTACATCGATGAAGGTCAGTTGGATCAGTTGGAGCGATGGATGCAACAACTGATAGGGTCGGAGCATGAAGAACAGGTTCGGTACCACGAGGGTAACTGCGTCAGAGAAGAGCAAGAGGACTAGTTGGATCACTTGACGCAGAAACTCATAAAAATGCAGCAAGCCAGAGCCAACGACAGAAAACAACCCTTAACTACAGCCAGCGAGCGAGAGCTGTAGTCGCTGCATCAAGTGTCTTCAGAGCAAGACGAAAGTCGAAAAAGGAAAAGAGAACTTTCCAAGCAGCTACGATGCAGCCTTGGTGAGAGGCCAAATCCAAGAACGAGCTGTTCCAGTGACAGTTCGGAAAACGAGCAGAGGAGCGGTTATACGGGATCCAACTCGCCCCTTCAGTAAATATGATCCCTTTCCACGGGCCGCCGTACGTCGAGTCAGTCCGCCCGACGACCCCGAATAAGATGAGCGGATCATAGCAAGTCCAAGACACCAGTTGTTCATCGGTAGAGCGCGAATTCGAAGAGAAAACGATTTCGAATTTCAAGGATGCTACGGGATTCAGAGATTCTCTGAGTAGTTCATCAGAGATGTCAAGTCAGAGAATTGGATTAGAGGTTTTCCAAGATATGTGGTCGCCGCGATTCGATGCAGTGGAGGGTCTATCGGAAAAGATGAAGCAGCAGAAAATGCAACGTCTGCCGATGGAACTGTCATCGCTTTTTCACTGCAAAGGAAACGACAAGGCCACGCCAGGATCCAAGAAAAATCAGACAAAAGTTACCGGGAATTGAAAGGATGAAGAGAAATTCTCGGGATTAGAAGATCAAGATATTTGGTCATTTCTGGTGAGCATGACGAGGCTCTTCAAGATCAGCGGAATCTTCGATGGAGATTCGGACGATAGAAGATGGCTTTTGGTATTGCGAGCCCTCGAAGGTGATGCGCTCGCCTGGTATAATGATTGCAAAAAGGATTGGCTCGTTTACGAAGATTATGAAGCTGATGCCCTTATCAAGTATAAAGATTCATCTCCCTTCTTAAGAATTCGAGAATCAGACAAGGAAATAAAATAAAACCCGGATTTGGTATTAAATAAAACAAGTACGGTTACCGAGGCTGACGGAGCCCAGGAAGGTAACGCAATGGTTTCGCTGAATGAATCAGCGAATGGTTTACACTCAGTGGTAGATAGTGGGTACCAGCCCGACCAGAATGAAGGCTCGGGTTCTGAAGCATCTACGAAGGTAATTGGTTTCTTGGGTGGAGGGATCGCTCCAAAAGACGAGAACTTGGATGTTCCTCGTGAAGAGAGTGATTCCAAGCTCACTGGTTATTTGGATTACTTGGTATCTTATGAAGACACTTGCTCAGTGAAGTCACCCGGCAAGGAAATTGGTTCCACGGAATTTTCAGAAGAATGGGTAGCTGACGGTGCAAAGGTGAGAGAACCAATACTGGTCGCTCCAGCACAGGTTTTCTTGAGCGCGAAATTACCAGCCATGCTAAGGAAGTGGCATGAAGAGAATTCAGTTTTCATAGGTCACATGTCAGGTGAAACTGAGGTACACTTCCTGACACCTAATGGGGTCGAAAATAAATTACTAATGAAGATGTACACATCATCGAAATTAAAATATCCTACGATAAACTATGGGCAGCATCGCTCATGTTTGGCTTCGAACGCTGAAGAAGTGAGAGTAAAGCTTGAGAGATATTCAGTTGTTTACCTTCAGGATGTTCTCCGAAAAATTCGAATGAGCAAAATGAAGATACAACTGGATCGGCAACTCTCGGCCTTGAGCAACGACGCTCGGACTTCTATCGGTCGAGGACCAAAACGCCGATCGATAAGTTAGGGTCAAGTTTACTCGACTTGACCCAGCAATACCCAATAGTTTCATCGAAAGCTAACGATCAAGAAGATGACATCACTCAACCCGATGAAGAAGACGACATCGCTCAACCGCCGGAGGGATCCGAGGCGAAGTGCAACCCGCCTGAGGCGAGCGGAACTCCATCCCGCGAGGTGGAGTCGCGAGACGCGATCGAAATTACAGCCCCCCGTGACCGCTGAGAAGAAGAAGGTTCTTTCATATACGTCACCTCAGCGCGATTGTTGTCGGTTGTCTATATCTTCGCGAGAAAAACATCTCTTGCCTGGCATGCTCAGCTCGAATAGTTCAGTAGAAATTATGCGTCATCTGAAGAAGAGTCCTCCTATACCTGGCTCAATAACATCTATGCCGCCAATGTCATGGAAAGCTGTAATCGGCCCATGACCTTTCGTTCAATAAGAAGTGGTGCACTTCTATTTGCATCAAATGAAACAGCATTGATTAATTCGTTCTCACAGTTGCGAATTACTTTAATTCGGACTCACGAGTTGTTGCTTCAGAGACAAGCGGCCATCCTCATGAGAAAAGTCAAAGAGAGAGTAATTCTATTGCCCCTAGAGAAGCAAATGCCGAAGGTAACACCGAGCCTTCTAGGTGTGGCATCACCTATGGAACCCAGGAGGAAGACTCAGATCCGGTGAAGATAGATATGGGTTTTACATCTCTTCAACTTCAACATTGATGTAGACCCGAAAGAGAAATGTGCAACCAGCCCGTGAATCTAGACCAAAGGAAAATAGTACTACCACTCTCACCTTAAACTTACCCGGAAGTGCTTCGTCGAAATTGCTTATGATCGTCACAATTTCCCCGGGCGTTTGACTAGGAGAGGACTGTAACGAGCGGCGAAATTAAATATGTTAATTACGTCCGACCGTTGCGATTTTGAATGTACGTTCGTCTTGACGAATCAAGATGCGAGGAAGCGACGCCTTAGAGAGAGACAATACCCGTATAGGTGCGAGATAGATAGAACGCGGGAGTGTGAGAGAGAGAGCCAGGCAATTAGACTACGAGAAAGACAGTTCGGTTTCGGCAGCGGTAGCCGTGGCACGCGCCCTCGAGGAAACCGAGGAAAAGCCTTTTCCGGGCGCGCGACTGTTGTGAGAGTGTGTGCGAGAGATAACACCGGCGTGTCAAGCAACATCACCGCCGAAGTCGCTACCCACGCAACCTGGCAAGAGCGCAACTCTCTGCAGTCCAGCTGCGAGAAGATCCGAGCGGCCGGCGACAAGACAACCGACGTCAAGGCCACGAACGCCAAGCGAGTTTCCCGCCTGTATACCGGCCACGGCGGAGAGAGCTACCATTGCTACCAACGACGCCGTCACCATCGCCGTCATATCCTGGGTTGCGTCTGATCCACGCAACCCCACAAATCTCTGTATGTGAGTAGAGTCTGGTGAGTGGAAGAAAAGCGTGCGTTTAGTTCGCGAAGCGAATTCGTCTCTTTCTCCGCGTTTGTTTACGTCACAATATAGCGAAGACTCTCGGCCATTTAGCATCATTTCAATTCTGTACGTTTGGAACATGACAATATATGAAAGTCAGTGAATTGCACCTTACGAGTGTTCTTCGAGTAGAATATACACCTTTTCCCCTCATTCCATCGTGGCATGAGTTTCGCGTTTACAGCCACCGATGACGGAACAACAAAAACGAAGATCAACAGCAACGAGGCGGCGGTTAGCCTCGCAACGATCAATCTGATAACGGCGGGATTAATTAAATAATTTACCTCCCGTTACATATTATATCTTTTACATTATTACTATCTTCAACTAGTTTATTTTCATCAACTTTAGTTCTTTCTGATTTATCAAGTATACAAACAAGTTTTTTTGATCTCAATTCTGTATATAAATAATTTTTAAAGGTTTCAAATTTCATTTTCTTTGTTAACATGTACCGTCTGAACACGTCTGAATTATTATGATTTAAGGGGACCTGCCAGTGTTAAACAGGACAAGTTCAAAATTTCTTTTATTAGCGTGTAAAAATCATTCTAATGAAGATATCGTTATAAAACTTTTTTCACCT
>JAWWMK010037822.1:0-12402 GCA_035047105.1 Galeopsomyia nigrocyanea
ATTCGGTCACAAGATATTCGCTTATATTTGCATGTATCCATAAAAAATAGTATTGAAATATCTAATGATAACATTTTATACCGATGGAATTTTGTTAATTATTATGAATATTTCAAAGTTGTAAGATTGAAAATTGTAATTGTGTTATGTGATACAATTAACTTCCAAAATAAAATAATCAATATAATGAACGTGCAGTGCGTACATGGTCGCAGTAACAGCACTCTGGTGACGTAGTAGCACGAGACCTGACTGGGATTTTGTGTCACGTAATGTTGTTACACGATTAGTGTGTGTATTTTTTTGAATTTCAAACACCAAAGTAAATTGAATTGAATGTTATTTCTATTTCTTGTGTTGTTATTTTAAAATCATACTTCCTTTCTGTAGATTGAAATTATATTTGGTAATATGGACCAAAGTTCACGGTTGTGTAAATATTGTGGTTATAAATTTATGGATATTCCCAGTCTTGACTGGCATATCAGAAGGAAACATCCAAATCATGTAGAAAACTATTTTGTGTGTCGTTTTTGTAAAATTGTAATTAAAAATAAGAGACACTTCAAGAGACATTTACAAATTTTTTTTTTGTAAAACTTGTGCCAAAATATTCAATAGAAAATGTAATTACATACGTCACATCAAAATTCATCAATGAAAGAAAACATATATGTATTAAGTGTTCCATACATATATTTGCGTAGAATAGGTCTAGGAAGGTCCGACGGCGGCAAACTTAATCTTTTTTCATGTAGAATGCACTTATAAACTTTATTTTGAAATCCATTTAGGGTGTCATTTTGACTATCTTAATGGGGGGTAACCTTTGCAAAAACCATCCAGTTGCATATGCATCTTGTTGTATACGTGGTCCCGAACTACGTTACAGCACCTACGACAAAGAATTAATTGCAGTCGTTTTTGCGACAAAACAGTTTAGGCACTTGTTATATGACAAAGAATTTACGCTCGTAACAGATCATGAACCTCTCAATAATTTCCATACTATCAATAAATGAGATTTGAGATTCAATAGATTGAAAGATCGACTGCGGGGAGCCATGTTCGAGGTTATATATCAGCTTGGACGTATAAATACTACAGCCGACGCGTTGTCCCGAAACCCTTGAAGTTGGATCCCTACCTCAATTTGACGAAAAAATTGATTTTTCTTTTATTACGGAAATTTTTTCTATGTATATTTTAGAATAAGGAAAAGTAAACCCTAACATAGAAAAATGATTTTTTTTTTGCGAGAAATCGATAGGTAGATAAAAAAAATTTTACAATTACAAAAATTCGTATTTACGGTTTTTAAAATTTGAACGCTCGTAGATTCAGAATGACTTGGTTTATCCATGCAATAGTCGTAATGTTTGTACAAAACAGTATTCAAATGAAGCAAAATATTCCAATGCGCCTCGATTACAATATTTGCTATTTAATATCATTGAAAAATTTAAGTTGACACCCTTCTTAGCTCGACTGTCAGTGACGGGTCAGTTTTTATGCTTTTTGTTGGAACTATGGTATGTATATGTATGCGTCTCGACTTCAGAGCCATCTATGGCTGTGTATGTGCGCGGTAGCTTGAGGCCCGCGGCGTGGCGGCGTTCTCTCACCAGAGCGAGTCATCCCTTTCAGTCGATTGGATGTACTTTAGGCGTTGCTACTTAATAAAACCTCAGTTATCGTTAATTCATGTTCTACTCATTTACCTCTGCTCCCATAATTCCAACTGGTCATGGGCAGCCATCATGCGTTCCACAGCAAATTTAGTGGTGTTAAAATAGTGAAAAGAATAGAATCGCGGAAGTGAGGTTGTGTGCGATTGAAATGTGCAATAGCTCGTGTGCGTTAATCCGAGCTTCTGATTAGAAATGGGAATCGAAACTGACAAGAGTTTGTCGAGTAAAAAGCCGTAAAGTTGCAAAAGGTGACGTAACTACCTGAAAAATCATCAAATTTCGGGAATATTCATTGGATAAAATTAGTGATTTTACGCGTGTGAAAATCATTGTAGGTGTGGCGCTGAAAATCATAAATTCGCAGGAAAAGTTGAATTCGTACGAGGGCAAATTTTTAGATTCGTAGAATCTCAGTGGCGTCGTTCAAGATGGTGAAAAATGCAAGCACTTTGCTGTCCGCAAAAGGCAATATGGCGTAGGACCTGTCTTTGCAGGTTGAGTGTGTGGCGAGTAGAGAAGATGTGCGCGCGCACGCGAAAAGTAGTTCCGCGGAGGGCCGAAAGTAAACGTCGGTGTGTTCGGCGGCTAGGCAAAACGAGTGAGACAGTGGTCGCGCGGGAAATGAGCACTGCGGCGTTTTGCGGCCCAGAATACGCGATCGGAGAAATATAGTACGACGCAAGGAGAAAAGAGCCGGGGGTGCTCGCCGAAAATGTCGCACGAAAAAGAGAAGTGATTCTCTTGAAAAGAGACATGGTGTTGTATATACTCGGCACATTGATTATATGAAAGCGTGTGCATGCGTAGAAGTATAGAAATACACATTCGTTGATGAGTGTTGTTTAGATTAATTATTGCTTTAGTTACTTGTTTAATAAAACAAAGAAAGTTATTCAATCATGGAATTTGTGGAGAGTGGTTTATACTCGTAATTGTGTCGAAAATTGACACGACGGAAAAAGTAGTATCGCGTTGAATTACAGGCCGCGCGCAAGCGCTCCGGTGCTTTGCTGCCGTGTTTCAGACGGCGAGGAAACATATGGTGAAGCTTTCTTTTAGTGGAACTTCAAAAATATTGAAATTAAAATAAATTGATGTTAATTAGAATCAAAGGTGAAGTTAAATAATTGACTGGGAAAGGTCAAATCGAAAGTTGAACTCGAACCATCAACGTTACGGGAGTATAGCAGAGAAACGAACATAGTGCTCAATGCTTATATATACATTGGCGCGTTGAAATGACTTGTATCAAAAAGTCGGAATGATTTTATTTCATTGATAATGGAGACGTTGACAGTAGAAGGTGCGTGTACGTAGATATATTTGTGTGCGGACGCATATTCATAATTATACGTACTGTGCCTGTGTGCATTAATTCCCGTAAATTACTTTTGAGTTTATTTATATTTTAAAATAGCCAACGTGATTCATTCAATTAAAAACTGAATTTTATTTGTTAATAATCGATTTAATGGCTAAATGAATAAAAACTGGAGTGGTTACGCTATAAACAAAATTGGGTGAAATGAATGAATGATATTTATTCGGCGAAGGTTTATTGTCGGGCATTTGCCTGCCATTACAAGGTGTTAATGGAAAGATGCTATACAGAGGTGAGAAACATATATTTGCATGTTTCGACTGTTGACATAACATACAGAGGTGAGAAAAATATTGACATATGTTTCGACTGTTGATAGTAAAATCAAATAATTCTATTTGATGCTGAGATGAGGAGATGTCGACGAATACTGACATTTTCTAGGAAAACATTACGCTGGTATCAAAGGTTGTGAGCTCGAACTTTCGATATTTGGAGAGGTGCGTCCCACAGAGGGGATCTACATTCGTTACATACTTCGCTCCTACAGCGAGAGAATTATGCTTGGCTTTCAACAGTGGAGAGGTGTAGCCAATTGGTGAGTTTCACTTTCTGTGATTCTATTTGGCGGGCGGAAAGAATGTTATTTTACAACATTCTAGGAAACAGTGCACTGGCATCAAGCGTCAAAACTTGATGTTATTTGGGGATGTGCTTACTCTTCGGACTAGCACGGGTGTACACAGTTGTGAGGGTCTCTACTGCTATCAGACACGACGTGTTCACGTGTTGATACAGTAGTAGACTAAGAGCAATGTTGGATGCTAGACTCGTTTTCAGGCTAGCTGAAGGCATTGCTGGTTACAAACGGAATGCTCGTGTCGGTAATCCGTTTACTAGCACTAAAACCTCCAACTCTAGGCGCAGAAAATAGTTAAACATGACACTAATTATTTTCTATTTACAGATTTGGGTGTTCTCGATCTAATCCTGCAAGTATGGTTAGCAACTCAGGTTGAGAAAAAGGGGGTCATGCTGAGAGAAAAGCAGAGAGTAACTATTCCTGTGGTGCCTCCACTCTCACCGAAATCTGCTGCTTACAAGGCGCTGGCAAGCTCGGAAGCATGTCAGAAGAAACTCGTGGAGTTAAAGGAGACTCAAGACAAAATGAACTCTTAACTGAAGAGAATGGAAAAGAGGCTGCTGGCGTTAGGAAATACTGATAGTACAATTGACAGCTTGAGGAAAGAGAGGAAGAAAGGAGTATTGGGCGAAAAATTGATTTATAAATTCGAGGCATTGATGTAAGGGCTTTACAAGCAACACTGCTTATGGCCAACATGAGTGAGGAGGCGCTAGGTTACTGATTTATAAATTCGAGGCACTGGTGTGAAGGCTTTACAAGCAATACTGCTTATAGCCAACAAGATGAGGAGTTATTGATGATGTCATGATTTCAAGAGAGTCAAACGAACTCGTAAGAAATCATTCCAGTAATTAAATACCAAGGTTGGTAGCAACTGTGGTGTAATATGATAAACTGAAGTATTTTGTGGTGACCTGAAGAGCGACTAAGTCTGCTTGTGTCTCACATACGTTTATTAGAGATTTTATAAGGTTAAAAATATCTTTATTGACTAAGAGAATAGAGTCGTTGATTAAAGTATGAAACTTGTGTTGGTGCTAAAGTTTATCGAGTTTTCCTCTCTTGTTGTAATCTATACAGGAATTGAAATTTTGAAGGTTGAAATGGATAAGTTGTGTTGAAAATTGAAAAAATATAAATTATCAACATTACAATTATTTCTTTACGCGAGATCTGATATATTGTATTTAAAATATATTTAATTTGAAAGTAGGTTCAATACGCATCAATAAATATCGTAAAATCTTATACTGAACAATTAGACCAGCACTGCTGTAATTGTCATTAAAGATAATTATTTGAATAAGATAAAAATTATTTTAAAAAATCAAATGATGCGAATAAACTAATTAAACGAGTTGAAAATGAAATTTCGGAATATTCATAGGTCTAGAGATATTTTTGTTTATATTGAGTAAAAGGTAATTTGATTAACGTTAGATTGAAAGGATACATTTTGTAAATATACTTTGAAATAGTTTTTGAGGATATTTGTTGTTGAATGTGATATATGTCAGTTGTAATGCAAATGATTGAATAAAACAAATATAATGATTCTTGATTAAGATTTCCGAAGGTGAGCTTGCAAAATGAGAGAGCAATAAGATAAGGTGAAATCTTAGAAAATGATGGAGTAATAAAACAAGTTGAATGCTTAAAAAAAGAGGGAGAAACTTCCGAGCTATCAGCTAAAGGAATCGAAGAAATGAATCTGAAGTTCGCAGCGCCCAACTTGGGCACTTTTGAAAATCCATTTTACCCAATTGGAATTTTTTTAAATCGATTTGAATAGTTAAAATATGTTCCCAAACCAAAAATTAGATCTATCAGACCCCCGGAATACCCTAAAATTAAAGGTTGAAAATTAAAATATATTATATCTCGGCTCGATACAAGTTGTAACAACGCGATTACAAAGAGCGCACGACCAGCAAGATAGTGTGAGGACACACGCACACATGCGTCGATTCGAGTTTATAAGAGAGAGAGAGAGATAAGCGACAGACCGGCCGAAGATCGCCGGGGATAGCTGAACGACGACGGAGGAGAGAGCTCCACGCGAGCGCGTTTCCCTTTATCACCGCTTTCGTGGATTCCCTTTATCACCGCGCGCGGATCTATAATATCGGTCTCCGTATCACCAGGTGCTCGAGGCAACGACGTCCGAAGTAATCACTCCGGCTAGCAGGTCTGCAGCAACTAGACCGCGTAGCAATGGAGCCCTTCCGATGACAGCGGGTGTCCGAAAGTAAAACCAACCGGCCCGGTGCGAGAACGGACCAGGGCGTAGCTACCCTCGATCGGGACAAGATTAGTACCGTAAGTAGGCATATCTCACGCTCTCTCTCACGCGTTGTCCATTATAATTGCGGCGCGGAGCTTTGGTGAAAGCTCCGGTAGCGTAAGAGCGACCAGTCGCAACCTTGTATGGACGATTATTGATGCGAATAAACTACAGAAAGTTACACTAACTATTCTTCCTTTCATTCGCATTGCATGTCCCACACTCCACTTCTACACCTCGAAGGTGACGACGGGTGAACCCTGCCGCCTCCGCGGGTCAAACGGCATTTGGTCGTTTGACATTATCTGAGCTAGTCGCAGCAGAAACTCGTTTTCAACGGGCTGCTTTGGTACGAGGTCACACTCGCGTTAGGGTTTCGCGTAGGGTACCAAGTAGCTGCGTTTTAAAGTTTACCCAAAAATAGATCTTTCCTTATCATTTGGAAGGGCTGAAAAAGCAAGCAAAAAAATCCCCGAGTGATTTCAAGTTCCGGAACACCCCAAACTAAGGGTTAAAAATCGAAGTATTTTATATCTCGGCTAGTTACAAGTTTACCCAAAAAGACTTTTTTATATCGTTTGGGAGGGCTTCAAAAGTAAGCAGAAAAATTCTCGAGGTATTTTCAGCCCCGGAACATCCCCAAACTAAGGGTTGAAAATCTAAATATTGTACATCTCGGTTCTTCAAAAAATTTTCTGCCTCGACGGTTTGAGATATTATCTTACTGGCCTTACATGTTCAAAAAGGCCTTAATTTTTTTCCACGCTCATATGATAAGGGTTGAATAATAAAAATAATTTTCGAAATATTAACAGTTTATTTTATTCAATAAAATTTTGATTTGATTATGAATGGTGAGATTCTTGCTATAAAAAGTTCCAATAACTTATCAATTTTATTCATGCATCTAAATTATTGAAATATTTATTTATCTACATTAACTATTTTTTTCTTTTCCTTTGATCTTCTATTGTTGTCCTTTACATCGAAATGTTTAATATGTCTATAACATAGTTTACAAATAAAATCTTTAGGTCCATTTAAAATCTTTGATTGTGAAAGCTTTTTTTTTTTGTTTTGCTGATTTTTCACGCAATTTCTCTTCTTCAACGTCGGTCTCAATAGAAGAACATTCTAAAGAGCGAATGTGACAATATCTTGCACATATTGCACATTTTGTACAGTTTACATCAATGTCATAGACTCTGAAAATAATAACAAATCGCAAGCAACTGCAGTACGAAAAATATCTAGATCAACTGCTTTTGTGTCTATTTTTTCTCCGCGGGCCAAAAACTGTACATAATACATAACAAATAGTCTGCAGTTGTGCCCATCATTGTATGGTTGACATGGTCTATTGTGCATGTTTACAATAGTCCATTCTACTCTTCGGAGTGCTACAAAATTAGAAACAGAGTGACATACCTCAAGAAAATTTTTGAATACTTCCACTACTCTTTTAGTATCAGCCCAGATTCCGTACAAGTGTTAAAAAATTTTCTTCTGGATATATTACCAACAAACGGAAGTGCCATTCATAACTATATGGCATGAGTGTTAGTTTACCAAGGGGTATTTTTGTATTGCAAATGTTACGTGTCTTATATATTCGTTTATAAGAAAAGTCTCCTAAAATGATAGATGTGTCGTCAGTTGGTACGTAGGTGCAACCCTTCTAATTTCTAATACTTATGGCAATTGTAATAGCTATAAAAGCATCAATTATTGACCCAAACGTCTCCACTCAAAAATTCTTTTGCTTTTAGTTCTATAGTATTGTACGATAAAGACGCTGTTGATTTGAAAATGGCAACTGGTATTAATGAAGATTTCGATCTAAAGTAATATTCTGGGTCATCAAAATAATTATTTATGAACTTCTCACGCTGCATGTAAGGATTTTTCTGATACTTGTTGATAAAAGTTTTCATATTTTTATCGACTTTGTATTGACAACAGTTGTTTTTAATACCGTTCACTTTTCGTTTACGCTGTCCACTATCAACTTTTGCTTTTTTATTAGGTTCGCAGTCCACACTTGGACTAGCTTTTGTTTCGTCAATACCAAGTTCGTTTTGGATAAGTAGTCGTTTATTATTTTCGGTTTTCAAACTCACTGGTGGCTCATTGGGAGACCCAGTATGCAGCGTCATAACTTCAGTTAGGTCAAGTTTCTTGTTATGAGCCTTCAATTTTTTATTTTATTAATTTCAGCCTTTTTGTCTTCTTCGATAATTTTTGCATTTATTTTTTGTAAATTATCGCCACTTCTATGACCAAGTTTTCTTTTTTTTTATTTTTGCCGTTATCCCATTGATCCCCAAATTTAGGATTAGGTATTATTTCCGGGTAATGAGGCTTCTGAATCAGTTTTGCGTTCTTCAAGTCTCGCTTGTATTCAATCCTTGAATCTACATTTTTTCGCGCCGTTTTGAGTCTTCTAGCAACATCTGCTATTCATGAACTTTAATTCCTTACGAAGACGTCATCTTTGCTTACCTTATAATTGCTTTCAACAAATGCATTACTGATTCTTGATATATTTGGATCAATTAAATCCAAATCAATGACACTCCAAAAAGGAGCGTAAGGCATATAATGTGTTAGTAAATAATGAAGCAAACCAGGACAGTAATAAATATTTGTTTTGTTATCAGAAGTAACTTGTGGTTCTTTTGGGTTTAGCTTTGTTTCTATTAGTGCTTTCGAGCAATTGAACCGTCGGTAAAATGGAGAATTGCGATAAATTGTGTTGCTCTTTTCTGGTACATGCAATATTTCTTCTTGTTGGGATTCGGACTCCAGTTTTACGAAATCCGTTGTATCAGTCAACTCTTTTTTATGTTTGAACTTCTTAATATTTATAATTTTAATATGTTCGTCTGCTGTTTCTTTTATTTTTGACATGAATAAGTAGCAGATATGCTTGAAGGTTTCGATTAAATCGTTTAATGTTCTGCACAGGCATAAAAGAGGTAGGCATTCTAATATGAGATCTTTGAAATCGTCACATTGGGGAAAATGCTTGTCCACGACTCGAGATCCAATGTGCATAAAATGAGAGTAGCAAACTTTGAGTAAAGTAATCCTTTGGGAATGTTCTTCTTTGGATCTTGACAGTACCAGTAGATTTTTTCCAGGTATTCGTTTGCAGTCATAATATTGAATTCGTGAAGAATCGAGTGAATGGACACCCACGACATGTCAATTGTTATTGCTTGTGGCATTGTATTACAGTGCTTCATAAGAAAATACTTATACTGCTTGAGCGCAGTGCTGACTGAAACTATGCCATGTTCCGAACTGATCATTCGCATCAATTCTACAATTTCGTATTCATGTTTGCCTAGAAGAGAATAATAAAATAATTTTTTCATTTTTAAGCCTTGAGGTTTATGAACAACTGAGCCTGTAGCGCCGAAGTGTAAAATTAGTGGCTTTTTGTCCATCATGATGCGTAAATCCTCAAGTGTATACATAGTAACAGTCAACGGTAACGCAGTATATCGCAAAAATGGATCAGCAAATTTTTGTTCTTCAATGTATAATTGGAAAACGTCAGACTAATCTGCGGATTTTAGAGTATATCGTCCTTTCTGTTTTCTCATCGAAATTGCCTTGTAGAGTGTATTAAAATTCCTCAATTTCTGATTGTGTCCATCGTGAACAAATTCAATGTAACTGTCATCTATAGCTTCGGCCATAACTTGTTTCACGCCACCATTCATTGCTTTTTCAATCCACTCTTCTCTTTCTTTTCCTCTAAGCTACTCGTACATGGTGGCCACTTGTAGACTTTTATGTACGTATCTTATGTCAGGACAGTCACTTGATATGAAAAGTACTACTCTCGCCTGATCTATATTATCAATTCGAAAACGAAACTTTTGCTTATGTTCTCCAGATCGACAATAACCGTAAGCAACTATGTTGTATTTGTTGATTCGTGCTTTTCCACAAAACGATATATAACAAATGTATTTTAGCTGATATTTCATAAGATCTTTTATTGCTTGCCTCACCTTATTTGTTATTTGAAAACCAGTATCACTTAGTAAAACGGATGCTGTAAACTTGATAGTATCTATGTGATACGCATATTTTTTTTCTTTGGTAACAGTCGCCTCCGCTAATTTCTTTTTGCTACTAGAAAACGTCTTATCACTTTCATCAGATTCCGATTCAGCAAAATATTCTTCATCATACTGAATGTTTCCTTTTTTTCGTAAAGTTCGGCTTTCTTCGTGTATCATCTCTGAGCATCTGTTTACTGGCGTTAGTGCAAGCGTTAACGTATGTTTGCTGACGTATTTTTTTACAGTAACTCTTCCAATTATAATTGAATTCGGTGTTGCATCAGTCGTCTTAAAGGCAAAGGTCAGTGCATGAAAAAAGTAAATAAATTTATGACACGATTGAAAGCGACGATAGCAATCACATGATATCGAACGAGAACGGTCTGAACAAAGTCGGTCTCGCTTACGACGACTCGTCCGCGTTCGATTTTCTGAGAAAGCACAAATACAACGGGTTTAACGAAAATCGTCGAGCCGCAATCTTTGAGTTTCGAATCGTATACATTTCGGCGATGGAAAGACTGCCGTCTCGTATTCGCTAGCTCGCCATGGTTCAACTGTTGATAGGCCGCGCGCGCTGTAGGCTGGGACTGTTCTGCATTGACATATGCCGAACGATGGTCTTCTTAACGCTGACACGATGCTCGTTCTTATACCGAATTCATACGGTTCTGCATAATAAATACAATATCTTTTTTTTTCAAGTTCAGCGATGTATCATAAGCAATATATTTTCTACGTATTTATTTTTTTCGATTTCGAGTTTCCCTGTTTACGTAAAAGTTAAATTTACGCCCAATACTTAAGAAAAAATTTAATTTTCCAAATTTGTTCCGTGCTGGTCACCTAATCGAGTTATATTCAAAAAACATCGTAAGCAAACATGTTTCGTTAATAAATAACATACTGTATAACTAGCTTACGAGAAATATATAACAATTAAGGATCAGTAAAATGTCTTATCTTAACAAGAAGCGATCCAGATTCACGTGCACTCAAATTCACTTGATCAACGTCGTCAACATTTTCGGCAATAACAGCTGCATATTGACTTAACGTCTCTTCTTCAGTGCATTTTTTCATTTTTGCAAGAAAAGTTTAGAATGATTCTATTGAGTTTACATTGCTACCTAATTGATTCAAGTACTCACCAATCTTAAAATTAAAAATGATAAAAAGATTCACTATAAATAACTATTCACCAGCATTAACAACACTTGAAAACTCGGAAAGACGCTTTTGTTTTGTTCAACGGCCGTGGAAAACGCCGACGTTTTTCTCAGAGCTTATAGGGTCGCGCGAGTACTCACTTTGTATTTTCTCTCTGTCTCACTCTAACTCACGCTCTGCCCCACTACTCTTTCTTATCTACTAACTTTTTACTGATTTTCGGAACACGCAGAAACAGTCGAGTCTTGCGACTCCAATTGTTTTTTTCGTACTAGCATGTGTTTTGCGAGCTGTTCTAGCTACTGATCACCGACATACGTACAAATATTTATATTTTATATGTGTATATCGTCGGGTCAGTGGGAAAAAATCCCACCTCCAATAAGAAAACACACATCCATTTTTTCCATTGAAAATTACATTTAAAAAGTGGATGTGTGTTTTCTTATTGGAGGTGGGATTTTTTTCCACTGACCCGATGATATATCCTATGTATGTCTCTGCATGACAGTTGCATGTGTGAGACAAGGTATTATATATTTTTTTAATTTACATGTTACTTTCTTTTCTATCAAATAATAGTATATTACGCTAGTAGGGAGTACAGTAGGCGAAGTACGCACCATGATGTTGCCCATCGAGCGAAAGCAGATCGGCATTTGACACAGTGTGCATTTGCGTACTTGTAATCCCGTGTTGCGTATACGATTTTTGATCACACCACTGTATAGCTATGATTGTACGCCCTAAGCAGGCAGCACAATACCGTATTTTCTTTCTAAAAGTAAAGTGCCTCCTGTACACGCGATGCACTGTTTTACCCGCTCGTGTACTGCGCTCCCTGTTCAAAGAGCGTACAGACGTTACTATACGCGCAGTATGGGAAAAAATATTAATATTCAAATTTTGTGTAGTGAGACGACTTACCTTGTTGGTCATTTTGCACGACTAATCGAAAAAAAAATTATTGATTAATGCGACTGTTTTCAACATTGACTAGAAAAGTGACCTTATGCATGAGCTTGATTGAACCGTTTAATTTTTAGATTATTGCCAACCCTTTCCCAAACTCTTTCCCAAATACGTTTTATTTATAGAATTTCATTAGCATAAGTGTCATATATATATATATATATATATATATATATATATGGGTGATTTCACGTCAACTCGCAGAGTCGAAATTTTGTTTTCTTTTTTTATTGCATGAA
>JAWWMK010037833.1:0-12402 GCA_035047105.1 Galeopsomyia nigrocyanea
ATTTGAAATCTTTGAATTGATTTATCTCAAAACACGATTTTTCGAGTTAGGTTGTTTTTGTACCTAACGCCTCATATGCTTATACATCGAAAGTTTTGATAATAATATATTGATTTTATGAAATTGAAATTTTTTTGCATAAAATTGTTCTAAGTCTATCGATCCGAATAGGCTCGTTTGTGGTAAGAACGTGAAGTATGGCAAAAAATAAACGAGCCATCCCTTCCTTTACGCTGGAACTTTATTTCTAATGACAAATAAACCAGCCAATTCAGTTCGATGGACTTAGAAAAATTTTTTATGCGTCCGCTTGCATAATTGACTTTCAAGCAACAAAATTCTTCCTTCCGCCCGATAATTTGACATATCCTGCTCGAAACTCATTACATTCATTCATATAAGTAAAAAAATTGATTATTTATGTGGTCGTCAAGTAATTGTTGTTAACTTTCAAATACATTGAAACTTGTAAAAACAGATTGTCGTATATTTACGAGTAGTAAATTTCGATTTTACGTTACATATTATTATTGTTATCATGTTAAATTTTGATGCTTATATGTTTTTGGGGTCGCTGAACATGACATTGAAAAGAACGAATATCGATTGCGTTGCATGGTAAATAAAATTTATTTCGATATTTTTCATTATTTATTCAATGATATCGAATAACAGAGTCGATGCGTTATTTCAAAATGCGATAAAAATAGTTAGTGAATACCACCTCCGGTCTTACTCATATGAGATCTCTATTTTACTGAGGTTTTGCAGATCTTGATGATCCAAGTATTCGATAATCCTACATACGACAATGTGATTTATATTGTTTCTCAATATCAACAACTCACTTAAAATAGGCGCGGCCTTGCGTATTAAATTAATTTTTAATATGGCATTAAGAATGCGTTTTCTAATAATGGCGTCGTAATAATATTTCGAACGACATTTGTTCCTCAAATTTTCCAATTTCGATATTATATCTGTACAGTTTATATAGCGTTTGGCAAACTGTTTTCTACGATCAACTAAAATTTGAAACAATGTTAGCTTTCTTTTGATAACAGTATTTTTCATCTTTTCCAGTTTTCGTTTCCAAAGTTCATAGTAATTTTTAAACGTCTGATGAAAATTAATCTTATTCCGAATATGTTCCGTGATCGCAGTTCCTAGTTTCTCTTGTATTGCTAAATGCGCGGTTTTGCTGTGTAAAATATTCGTTTCATCATTATTATGTCAAACAATGTGGCCTCATGCTCTATAACCTGGACATTTCCGCGGAATCTATTTGTTAGATACGATCCTACCATTTGAACGTCTACGTCATATTCTAAAAACCTTACTATAGTTTTGAGTAGTTCTTTGTTGCGAGGTGTACCTGTACAAAGAAATTAAACATTGGTGTAATTTTATTATTGCTTCTTGCGTTTACATCGGCGCCATGGTTTAATAAAAATTTTAAACTGTCCGAATGACAATAAAATGTGGCGTAGAAAAGTGGAGTGTGGCCTTGTGCATCACGCGTATTTACGTCGAAGTTTTGACCACGAAGCGTTTCCGTAATTCATTATTGTCCGTTATTAAATTCAGTAAATATTTATCAAAGCACGATTTTTCTTGAAATGTTGACATCTGCAACATAATTGAATATCAATGATTACACTTGTTGTTGTTTGAAGTATAATGTATCTTGATTAGCGATCAGCTGAACCCTCAGCTGATCTTTAATCAAGATATAATTATAGTTGTTTTTCTTTCACTTTTCGAAAACTTATTCCATAATGATTGCTTGAACGTATACCTTCCAACAAATAACAATTTTTCAAAATATACCGAAGACTGGTTTCTAGAGTAAAGTTAGTCCGAACTACAAAAATAATCGATCTCTCGGATGTGGAGATTCTGAAAGATATTAATCAATTATTTAGATAACGGAAATTTAAAAAATGTCGATATGCTTGAAAAAGTTGAAAATATTTCACATAATAAGAATTTTTTCACACTAAAAATGCAAATAAGAATATTCAATTATGAAAATCAAATTTCGATACGTTTTGCTCAATTTTTGACAATAATAAGGGTCATCCGCGCTTGGCCATGATTTAAAGAAGTGCGGATGACTGCGATATTTTATGTAAACTACAAATTATTGGCGTATAACGAAATTTCCCGTGGTGTAAATTTGCTCCGTCATCCTAGCCCCGCAGTGCTATAGTCCATTTGATTATTACGTGAGAATGCCATAAAGATAATTCCTGAAGACTTTGCCTTCAATAAGAAGAGAAAACAGATCCGGTAGCCTTAATAAAATAGTTTTAATTACAATTCCTAATTGGAGTTCCGTTGAGAAACTTATGACATAATTGTTTCCGAAACATAATTTTAAGGGTTGCTAGAACAAAGTTACAAGTTAAAAAACGAGTATTAATTCAATAAAATGAATTCTGGAAATTAATTTGACGCATATTAGTTGAACGACGTAAGTTGTAATACGAACAAGGTTGATTCTTTTTTCAATTTTTCAGTCATGTGCAGTCAGCTCCGACTTGAGTACTAATCCGGTACTACAATATGCCGATTATGCGGATATTTAGAAAAATCTATTTTGATTTCATGACTGATTTTTTTAATGGGCTTCCTTACGTGAAACTAGGCAAGATTTTGCTGACGCTTTTTGGTCTGTGGCCATATGGTAAGAGAATCGTAAAGCGCTGGTTTTACCTTCTTTTTGTAACGTGGGCAGCCATTAGCATAACAGTAATGGTAAGGCAAATTACATAACTGCATTCATTTATTTCATAGAAGTTATACATTTCAATCATTGAAAACCCGATCGTTTCATCTTAATACGCGTAGTCACCATCTCATGTCGTATGGATAAAAATCGATTTCTGACGCTATTTATGACATCTATAGATTGAAGGATTAATGGAAGCAACAATTTGGGACACTGTTATGTTTTACCAGTCGCTAGCGTTGATTTTGGGGGTTTCGAGCAGTCTGATTGTTGCTACGACTTTATACATTGGAGAGCAATCGTTGAAAAAACTTTACGATCAAATGGAATTCAACTGGAGAGCGATCAACGATGCTGAGGAAATTACCATAATGAAGACTTTTGCTTGGCAAGCTACCACTATGACTGGCAAACATGCAGGTATTTATAAAAGAACATTGCCATCAAATCTAAATGAATAAATATATCATACTACTATTGAAATTATTTAAGAATAATTTTCTATTCAGGATGTAGTCTTATCGGAGGTATTATACTTCTCGTTGCGAATTACCTTTCACCGGCTTATGACAACGCAAACGAGTACTTGAAAATTTTTTCCACCTATTCCAAACATTGGATTATCGTCGACAAACTATACAAACACCAAATAATCGTACATTCAATCTTGATCGCATGTTACGCGTCATTGCTATACATTGCAGTATTACACGTATATCTTTATAGTGTCAAACACACTTGTGGATTATTTGCTATTGTTAGGTAAATACTATATATATATGTTTACTCAAGGAAGATATAATGCCCTGCTCTTTATTTTACAGCTATAAATTGCGAAAATTGACAAAACTAAATGATCTCGAGTTGACAAATAACATGAACAGGGATGATAAAATTATTTGCGAATTAGTAGATATTATAGTCAAACACAAAGAGGCTATCAGGTATTACCCTTTCATGCGTATTGAAGGCGAGCTTGATTTTACTCTTAGCTGCCACACTGTTAGCGTCCAAGCATGACCAAGCCTATAATGGCTGCATTTTCAGAACTAAAAAATTCTGCCGAAAATATGCGATCAGTCAATCAATTCTCAACCTTTTTATTCAACATTTTTTCCTTATATATCTCAACCGTATTTCTTAATAAGAATCACCAACTATTTTAATTCAAGTTAGTTTTATATATAGTGAAAAAACATTATTTAAAAAAAAGTAGCCTTCTAGTGCCGCAGCTTAGGGTCAATAAAACGATATATTTCAATATTTATCGTATTTTTTCGTCACTGCGTATTCTAGGAGCTGTAACATTGCAGGGAGAGCTTTCAACTTTTTTCTCTACAGTATGCAAATTACAGGATTGTTATGTACAGCAGTTTTCATTTATGGAACTCAGCTTAGTTTCAACTTAAAGAGTATCCATATGATCTTCAGAATGATACCATGGGTAGCCATCAATCTCCAGTATGGATTTTTCTTGAATTATGGAGGCCAGCAAATTATCGAATTTTCAAATAAGGTCTTCACAGATAGCTGGTACATATATATTGCATTTTGCTACACGTTGTATTGTGCTCGTTTATCGCTACTGAGGTCGCTACAATTATAATTGATTTCGTTTTGTTAGGTATTATACTTGTTGGGAATCAATGCCTATAAAGACAAAGAAAATCTTGTTAATGCTGATGCTTCGAAGCTCGCAATCGTACGTATTGAAGGCGGGCTTGATGACTATATCTTTGGAGAATTACGCTCGCGTACGTATACTAAATTTGTAAGGATATGATCGAATTTTATAATATAATTTTATTCCATCTAATTGAATATTTATTGCAGCTGACAAAAATATCGTGGTCTTTATCCACTGTGCTATTCTCTGTTCAAAACAACAATCATGGCATAAGGAAATCATAATGTAAATAGAATGTTAATCTATTTTCAATCTATATAAAAATAAAAACAATAATCATTAGAATAATTACTTTTTAAAATTATACATATAAAATCAGCAAGATATTAAAATCGCAAAATATGATATGAAATCAATGAATATCTATTGTAATATTAAAGCTGTGATGTGATTCTAATAATTTTTCATATCTACTAAAATTCTCGAAAATGGTATTCTTTGAAAGGAAACACGTAGTAACATCGACAGAATAACTTTCTTAACATTTTTATTATTTTTAAAAAATAGGGACAGATCTGTACAATTATATACATCACATAATGCAGTCGGTCAATGACTATGACTACATTAATGAAACAACTTGTTGAGCAAATGTGCTGAGTTATTACTTCGAAAGAGTTGAGTGGAAATTTAAGTCTAGAAGATAGGACCGCAGGTATTGTAAACGCGAGGACAGTGCTTCTGGGCGAGCAGCGCGTATGGCACTTGGCTGCCGACCCGCACCACCTCGGAGGCGCTGAGCTTGTTCCAAACGTGGATCGCTCGGGCTTCTTGGATCATCTGCATTGTCTCATTTGCGTCGACTATCGTAAAATAACGTCTCCATTCTTTGTAGAAAATCGGGTAGAAGGCAGATGGAGGAAAAACTTGGAAACCGCTGCAGCGCTCCGGTGTCATATCTTTTGCCTTCAAAACATTCATTTTTCATTATTAGCACAATTTTTTTTTATAACGAATACATGCATATTCAAATCAAAAGATTACTCTTAGAGGTAGGTGAATCTATAATCAAATTTATCGTACAGAAAATCCAAAAACAAACTGGTTTCATTTACTTTTAAAAGTATCAAATAAAAGTTCGTTTATAAAATAAAATCAGCGATTAGGCAACTAAAAAGAAATAAATAAAAAAAAACTGAATTTGAAATGTAAAAATGAAAGAATAATAATTTTGTATAAATAAATATTCAGTTTTTTTTCGATGATGAAATGATAATAAAAGATGATACGAAATAAAAGCAATATTAAACTTGGTCGTCGACTGCATACGAAAATTAATTATTTCAAAACAATTACTTTTTAATTTGTAGTTTCTCAAGTCGGTTTTTTCATAACATGTTTTATACCTTATAAATTTATTATTTTTAGTTATTAAATTTCAAAAATATTCAATATATTCGGGCTAAGTGCTAACATCAGATTTTTTTTTCTTCTCCGAGGACCGCCCGAGTATTGGCGACATGCACACACGATAATACTGGTCAAGTATATCTTATACGTGCTTTTTTCAACTTAATATATTGATAAGAAATGCATGATAGGCATACAATTTTTTACTTATTTTAGCTAAATATTAGCTCATTAGCAGTTATTAAGACTGTTATTTTAGAAGTTTTTGTATAATACTGCGGAGCATTAGAGTGGGACCCTCGCCCCTCCCCATTAAAATTAAGGTTGAGCGGTTCCGATGTACGCGCGACATTTAAAATAAAAAAAAATCCTTCACTTTCTTGAAGCCGGTATTTTTCAACGAATACTTGGATGAACAGTTTGTATAGTAACAGTTTGTTGAGCTGAACGTATGAATCAATAATGCAGTCAAACTTCGATAAACTTTGAATTAAGGAAATTGTTTTGCATGCAGTTAGTATAGGCAATTCAAAAGGAAAACTTCAAGTTATCGAATATCAAGTCGGCAGAAGTTATACTGTACAAGTCTGATGGACTATAGTCAAAGTTAAAAAAGTAGGTTGCTATTCTTGGAACGAAACGAATAAAAAAAAAGAAAAGAAAAGAAAAGAAAAGTCGATCTTACATGCTCGACGGCGCAGAACTTCTGCAGCGTCCTCGTTATGACGCCGGGTCCATTGTTGCCCCAGAGGTTGCCACGGAAATTCCTCATCAAGTCGCGCAGACAGGCGTTGGCGACTCTGCGCCCCAGTCCCTTGGCACTGAGTCCAATTACACCCGCGGCCACGTCCATCCAGTCTTCGGCACCGGCAAAGTTGCTCAAGTCTTCCAAAGATCTGCAGCAGCAGACGCAGCAAACAATTAACGTCAATTAGGAGATTAAAGACTGATTGATCAGGTCAAAGCTTTGAAAGTTGCGCGAACTGCGAGGAGCGAAAAAAAGACTATACAGTGGCGGCTCTATATAGCCACGGCGTGCATTCGTCAATAATCGCAAGTAGCTCAGCGGCGGCGGCTATAACCGGCTGCTTCCGCCGCGGCGGTGCACTGCGAGCTCGAAGGCCAATCGACCAAACGTAATACAGAACAGCACGCGACACGACAAGGTACAGTATAGCATATCGGTTGCTTACAAAAAAAATATAGTATGACTCGAATGCTATATGGATACTCACGTGGTGACGACGACGTCGAGGTCGAGGTAGATACCGCCGAACTTCCAGAGCGTGAGGTAGCGGAGTATGTCGGACATGTGGCTCCTGGGCCAGTAGCTGGTTTCGAGGACGCGGCCCTCGGCGAACCAGCGCTCGAGAGGCGTGTCGCGTATGTACTCGGCCACCAGCAGCCGCATCACGCGCACGTTCTCGTAGCGCAGCAGCTGCCCGACCAGCCGAGCCGTGCGGTTGTTCGGAGCCGAGGCCGACAGGAACAGCAGGTTCACCGACATCCCCGGGTTCATGCGGGCCGCCGACTCGACCGCGCACGCCTGCCGGCAGTTCAGCTCGGCTCCAACGCCTCCGAACGCGCCGGCCTCGTCCTCGCCCTCGTCGAAGCACGAGGTCTCGTGGAAAAATATGTTTCGTCCACCTGCCAGCCGCAGTCGCTCTGTCGAATAGAATGGATATACTTTGAGTAACAGTTCAACGAGCTATGTTTTTAATCGACGACATTTTTCCCGACAGATCTTATGCGCTAGCCTGCATTCAGCTAATCTGTGCTGCGCCTTTCACTCCACGTTGCAGCAATAACCGCAACATTCATTTTAAATACTTGCTTCATTCGCGTATGATTTATAAGAACGAGTATTGCGAAATTAAGATGTGCAACTCAATTGTCGCATATGTCTGTTTCACCGTTGGCACCCTCGCCAATATTATGACGAGCAATGATAAAACTTAATTGTGCCATACTTTTTTTTATTCTCTGCTGCCATTTTATATGATCTAACGCGTTTGAAATTATAATGAAGCAAGTTTATATACTTTTTAATCAAATTTTACTGGTTTAATGCCGAAGGATACGCTTTCATTATGTGTAAAAAACATCCGATTGCGATATCAACTTTTCATGTTATACGCATAAGGTGACACTGAACATCCGCTCCCTAAATAAGTACGATATCAACTTATATGATAATGTGTAGGAAGAAGATGAGTATCCGTTTGCCTTGATGATTGTTAATATTGGATTAAAAATCCGTTTGATAAATCGATTGGCAGGGGTTAATTTATAGCTAATTTTAGTTAACAATTTTAATTTATTGCACTGTGAATTATATTCTGCTAACTCAGTGGTCGTTTGTACTGCTATAAAAAGTTATCGATCCTCAGAAATTGGCACGGCGTAGCCGGTCGAATTCTTCTTAACCAATAATTTAACTTCTATACCAGGCGAATGTCAATTTCAAAAGTGCCTTCTGCAATGATAGAGCCTGGCGATAACTATTTACGTCATTTGTTTTGTATTCATCGAATTACATTGAAAAAAATGAGTTATTTTGATTAACTTCTAGCCATATGACGCGTTTGGTTTGTTTCAACATAAGTCTGATTAAAGCAACGTGCTCTTTTTAGTTAGATTTTTCAATCCGTTGAACGTATACATTTTTCAATCATATTAATATACCTACTGCAAATATATCATTCAATTTGAAATTTGACGTTATGAGCCAATAATTAATTTTATAGCTCTGTTCACTCGAAAAGCTCTTCAATGTCACTTATTATCACTATGAAGTAATTTTGAAAAGTTACGATGCTTCAATTGACTACTTATTTTGTTTTTAGAAATTTAGCAAAGAACTTCGTCTTCGGCTTTATTGAAAATGTACATTTGTAAAAATGTGTTTCAAAGTTACCTATGCTTATCGAATTTCTGAATATTCTATTGCATTTGCGTGTCTTCGATATAAACTCCGCAATATACGTGCAGTCTATCGGCGTAAAACCATCTAGATGGCAAATATTTATGGAATACGAAAAAAAAGTAATATTTGCAGATGTTATTTTAATAATTAATTATCTAAAAATTACGTTAACTCTTCAGGGAAGTATATTTTTTCCGATTAACTGGCCAGACAGTTAGTTTTGAAGCAGAGTACACTAACGTAACAGAAAAAGTATATATCGCGCTCTAATTTCGCATCAAATAAATTCGTTCAACAAAGGTTCGTTCAAGATACGATGCATGACTTATTGAAAGATTTGTTTAGCGATCATTTCTAACAATGAATGCGCAATAAACTTGAGATTTTCAATCTAGAATGCTGACTTCACTAAACATGATTTTTTTTTTCACGACGGCGTGAACGTAAACTTGACGAGCGTCTACTTAATGGGCGTGTTGATATAATCGTATTGTTCGTCGAGTTTCTGCGACGCGAATGCTGCGTGTCTCACTTTGGCGTGTGTATATACGCGCGACCTCGTTGAAAAGAAAAAAAATAACTTTTAAATGCTCTGTATTTCTCGAACGCTTGCGACTATTATATGCGCGTTGCATAAGAGCATAGCGTGCGAAATTACCTTTGACAGGATTGAATCTGGGAAAGGTGTGTTCGCTGGCAGGCCTTTCATAGCAGGACACGTCCATGTCGGCTGATCTGCCGAGAATGGTAATGTGCATAGTCCGAGCGAGCTGATCATTGGTGAGCAGTAGAAACAAAAAGAGGAACAAAAAAACCATAAGAAGGGCGAAGCGTTTCTTCATCTTCATGCCGCTGCTAGGAGTCGCGAGCCGCTCTGGAAATCAAACGACAAGGGACAGCTTGACGACGACGACGACATTGCGATTGCAGCAAGAGTATCTTCACCGGTGGCGGTGCCGTGATCCACGCGACGTTATCCTCCCGGCTGTTTGGCGAAGTTGCAGTGACGCAAGCTGCTGCATCGTCCCTGACTGTTCTCGCGGCGGCTGCGGGCGTGCAGTTGCAGTCCACGGCAAGGGCACCCGCGGCGTATTTTCCGTGACTCATGTTTCACATGCTTCGCCTACTTCTTCTCTCCAACATCGTCTCCTTTGCCAATTGCCGTCATCCTCTCTGCCTCTCTCGCTTTCGCTCTCCTCTTCTCGCTTCGACGAGTTATTGCTATCTTAATAATTGTTGCCGCTACTCACGCGGCTGCGTTGTTTCCGCGCACTTTCAGCTTACTTGCTCACTATGTTTGCATTACGCGTGTGGACACTCGTTAAACAATTTTGATCCCCCGGAGTACTTCGCTCGCTCACCGCAGTTGCACGACAAGATTGCACTGGCAGCCACAGTGCGGCGCGCAAAAAAGCTTGCACTCGCTTTTTGCCGAGCGATCAGCGCGTACTGACTTACTGAGCAAACTGCTGCCACTGTGCTGTCGCCGCCGCCGCCAAGTGTCGTTGCACTTTCATCTGCACTCGCGTGCGCGTAAAAATACGTCCGCGCGATATGAAAGATTTGTGCGCACGGACTGTAACCTCGACACTGGCAGTACAAAAATCTCTTTAGAGGGGGCTGCAGGTATAGAGAAGCTCGGCAGGGCGATCGATAAAATCCAGCAGCAGTAGCAAGGCAGGAGGGTTGCATGCACCCAAGACAGCTGCCGCCGCCGCCACCGCAGACAGAGTCTCGCCGCTGCTACGCAAGTTTGGGAATCTACCGGGGGAGGGGGATTGCAGCAGCCCCCTGCTCGAGAGGGAGAGAAAAGCGCGACTGTACAACAAAAGAGAGAAAGAAAAAGGAAAAAAAGAAAGAAACGGTCCGGTTTAACTCTGCAGCTTGCGCTCGCGCGCGAGTCGGATGGCGGGATGCTGATCGCGAGCGCTACTGCCGCCTCGCTTTGCTTTTGCTACTGCCTCTCGGTACACACTAGTACGTGCACTTGTACATCTGTATGTGTGTGTATGTGTGTGTCGCAATACTACTGGATTCGCGCACAGATTTTATATACCAACCAGGTGCGCGCGAGCAACCACGACATCGCACGACTGTTGTATACCTATAGACTATGTAGGTTCGTATTTATCATGCATGCCCCAATAGCGCATGCGTTCCAGTCTGCAAATCGTGTGTATCTGTGTGTGCACTGTGCAGTCGCGCAACTATCTATACTCGTGTGTGCACTCTTTTATTGGCAAGCTCGTCGTCGTCAAGCTCGACAACAACTCCATTCGACGCTATTGTAAATTACTTGCCAACCGCGCTCTCGGCCATGCAGTTCGTATATAATTCAAGCCCGCGCGATCGTGCGAGCGCACGCCACTCGTTACATATATATTATGTATGTATGTCTATCGTCGACTCTAATCTGAATAGGACAACGACTCGAGCTACGTTTTTCTTTATGGTTATTATACTTTTTTTTTCATTCTGTGCTTCAGCCCTTCATTGCAATCTAAGCTCACATAATTCACGCGCTTGTTATATCTACGATTTCGCACTTTAAATACGATATATAGTTTTATCGTTGCGTTACTGCAACGAGTGTATAAATAGAAAAACGTGCAGCGCAAATCTGAATTTGTCATATTTAACTACGTTGTACTTATGACTATTACTATGGCACAGTCAGCATTCCACCCGTAGCGCAATTTCTTCATCGATGATTAATTCTTTGCCAACTTTTCCTCGAATGAGTCTCACTGATGACTAAATGAAGAAATTAACGTTTCTATACTTTTTATCTGCTGCACCTATTCTCGAATACCAAGTATTACTAAAAAAACTCGGTTATTAATGGTTTAGTAAGAACTGTATGGTATTAATGGTTGAAATTTGGTTTTTCTTGAAAAGATACAATTCAAATGAGAGGATAATAGTAGTAAAAATCGCAGTAGGCGACTGAATCGAATCGCTGCTAAATCGCGAATCATAATCACAATCGCTGTTTTAATAGTGGTTCTTTTATCGTTGTTAAACAACAAAACAAAAGCTTAACTAAAAGTACACCTTCAACAAGTCGAGTAAAAAAATGTCACATCCATTTTTTCCCACGTTAAAATAAGATATGGTTTATTTTATCAGTTTTCTTTTTCCGAGCGAATGAGCTACATACTATCTTTACATGCAAAAAAAATGTATGTGACAATTTTTTACTCGACTTGTTGCAGGTGTACTTTTGTTCCATCAACCCAACGACTAGTAGAAAGGTTTATCGTTGAAATGAGTAACCACAAAATTGATAAGTATATTTCATCACTAGGACATGACAGTATATGGAGTTAGCTTATATTTGGTTGTTCTACCTAGTGATACTACTCGAATTTTCAGAGCTTCCATACTTTAATACATCCGAATGACAGAATCCAGTTTCGAACTATGAGCTATTTTATTTTAGGAGCTTCTAATGCACTTTCAACTTTTTCGGGCTATAAACTAGAATTCAATTTCCCAACCTCATAGAGATTTCTGTCAGCCGCCGAATTTATCAAACGTTCTAAAACCAATCTCTGCATCAATAAAGAAGAGTCGTATACGAGTAATCTTTATTCAACAACCCGCATACGTAACACATACCTTTTCAGCCTAGGCGGCCGTATTCGGGTTTTTTCGTGCAGAGGGCACTCAATGGGTATATAGGTGGCGTACGCGCGAGGAGCT
>JAWWMK010037844.1:0-12399 GCA_035047105.1 Galeopsomyia nigrocyanea
CCAGTTTATGGTCGGACAAAAATGGTCAGAAACTGGCCAGTTGACCATCTTTTACGGTAAACTTTCTTACAGGGTATAGCTGTATAATATCGTTTCGAAGTTAAATGTTCGAATCGGCAAATTTTCATTTAAATCGTGATTGATCGACCCACACCGTCAATGTCACATATATAACGCTGCAAGCTCAATGAAAAAAAAAAAAAAGAAATTGAATCGAAGCCTCTTACGCGACACCCAACGCTGGCTATATATAATCCAAGAGTGGAAACGTAATAGCCGTGCAACAAAAGGCCACGCGGAGAAACGTATAGTGGTGGTGGTGCATCGTCATCAAAGTCGGATTAATCTCTGTCGGTGAGTATAATATATACGTGTGCGTAGGCGCTGGTAGCACGTGAATAATAAAAAAAATATATATATACGCAGCGTCAACTGCAGCGTCATCACGCGCGGTCGCTGACAATGCAGCTTTCAGTGTCTGTCGAGAGAAAAAGAGAGAGAATCTCACCTTGAACGTATACAAATTTATATAGCCCTTTCACTTGTGTATACAACGACTTGACCCACTGGCTATCCAACTATACAAACTGCTCTGATCCCATTTTACTTATATATTCTTTGTTTTCACTTATACTTCCAAGCCAATTCCGCGAATTATTTGCGCGCTCGCTGCGGCCGACCTGTTTCATGCCTTGCTGCGTTATATGCGACGAGAGCTTTAATAGCCTCTTGTCGTTTTTTGTCCTCTATAGAAACGAGTTAAAATCCCAACTTTTTCATGCTTTTCAAATTTAACATTTTTAGCAGTGTTTTTACCGTATCGCTGTAATAGCCTCTTGTCGTTTTTTGTCCTCTATAGGAACGAGTTAAAATCCCAACTTTTTCATGCTTTTCAAATTTAACATTTTTAGCAGTGTTTTTACCGTATCGCTGTCCGACGTCGCGTAAAAAAATCAATCGACTTCGGTAATTAAAGTTGGAAATGTTTTTTTTTTTTTTTTTCAAACAAACACGCTTTTTTCACATTTATGAGTATTGGAAATCTATTGTACTCGCTGGACTTGCTATTTTTGAGATACTCTATATACGCTTAATTCACTTATAGAATTAGAAACTCCTAGCTGCAATCGTATTTTGTTTTCATTTATTAAACGCTATTTTCCATAATGCATTGTCTAGACGCGGTAATAATCCGCTTTTACACATGGATTTTTGGTAAATTGATGCCTCGATACAGCAGCAGCGTATTTTGAGAACTGAAAAAATATATTATTCAGGAGTGAAATTTCGTGAAGAGAGATTCGTAAAATATTTATAATAATAAGTTAAAATTTACGAAAATCGATGTCGTCTAGACGGAGCATCAATGAAACATTATTATTCTCTCAAAAAAAAAAAAAAAAAAAAAAAAAAAAAAAAAAAAAAAATTTCGAGTTCCACGTGTAAAACTAACAAAACATTAGGAAACCCCTCCCTTTTTATCATTGAATTAATTCGCAAGAAATCTTAGACGAAAGTAGTCGTCGGCGTCTTCTTACGCGTCGCTGTTAGTCGCGCGGAGGCATTGTTGGTATACATACATAAATGCGCGTGCAATGCTTATTCATGGAACAACATCTGCTTTCATTGGACAATGGGTTTCCCCCCCCCCCCCCAAAAAAAAGCTTATATCCTTTTATGAAAGTACTGCATACACACACACACACACCCTGTAGCCCTCTCCTCACTATTTGCGTTGTGCGGCGGTCACCCCATCGACAATTTTTACAAGACGTTGGCCGGCCGACCGCCGCGTGCCAACAAACATCTGTCCTTACGATTTCTTCCTTTTTTTTTCTCTTTTAGCTCCGTGTATGGATGTAGAGATTGTACCGAGATATAAATAAGTGCGCGATATTTTTCTGATATTAAGGGAGCCGATAATGATGGGATTACACGGCCAATGAATTCATGCGATTTGATTGTCGGTGCTTGCTCGTATGTCATCGATGGTTTCCGCTATTTTGGAGTAGTTTATGATTCAAATCAGAGAATTCAAGTAAGATAGACACATCAGGCGATTTCGATGAGCAAATAACTATTGATTACAGCGAATATTGATAAGGTATCACACACATACACACACACATTTCAATATAATTGAAATCGATGCGCAGCTCGCGGCTCTTTAATGAATCATGAACGAGTTTGGTAAAGTGAACAAAAAAAAATTGCGAAAGAATAGTCGATCTGAAAGTTTAATTCCTTTAACTCGAAAATAACCGGCATATACCGAAATGCTTCGATTAGCGTTCGGTGTACAACGTAAAACATCGAATTTTCGACATATATACATAGTTCCCGCGATCATGATAATATTGTTTCGATGCAAATATCCACTTTGACGCTGCCTTCAAATGAATCGCCCGACGCGCATTTGCATTGCCGATCATTCATATTATATTAGACGACCCGACAGACAATGAACGTGTATAGTATGAATCATCGTGTCGCACGAGTTGAATCATTTTCGACCGGTCGTTCGTCGTTGTTATGTAATTAATTTTGATATAAAACATTTTTCGTTGAAAAAGATCATTAATTTGAATCTATAATTATATGCTTGAATCATACGAATTTTGAATAATTATTTGTTTACGACCGAACATAAAAATTAAATAGAAAATCAATGCAAACTACTGAATAATAACAGAATATTCAAGTACACAAAGAACTTTCATAAAAGCTGTAAAGAAATAAGAAAGAAAAATTAAGCGAAGCTGGACAAGCAAAACAAAAGGTGCACAAATCCCCAAACCGGGAAGAGAAAGAGAGTGAAATCGAAAGGGTCCACGTGTATGCACACTCGCCGTCAGCTGAAGTCGGTTCCTGTTGATAAAGAAAAAGTATAGTATGTATATGGCTGCAACCGCACCGCGAGAAAGAGCCCCAAATGTAAAAGGGGAAGTCTGCCGGAAGAAAGGTGCGCGTGAAAGAAGTCTCGGGTGTCAGAGAGCGAGAGAGAGAGACGTGCATGTGCGCTCGAGCTTTGACTATTGACATCTGCCCTTTCGTTTTAACCGCGTATATGCGTCGCCTTCGAGACCATTCAAATTTTTACGACGGCGAACATATAACGCTTATATTATTTCGCTATTTTTGGAGTCGAGTGCGCGCCTCCTCCGACTCGCTTCGTTCGTTTGTCGATCCACGTGCACACCGGAAGCTTTTATTTTTAGGTATGTATATACAGCACGCGCGAGCGACTCGTACAACAGAAAAATCCGCGCAGGCAGCCTTTATGAATTTGTGATTCAATTGATTTTATTGTATTGCGCTGCTATTGCTGCTGTTTCTTACAATACGCTTCCCTACGAACAATTTTACTTTGCTTTTTCGTTTGGTACTCGAGAGAACGTTTTATTGATTTTTCCTGCATTATGAAGAGATTTTATTTCGATTGGCTTTCTAATTTTTTTTTATTAGCGTACTTTTCCTTCTATATTCGATAGCCTGAAGTTCTTTCAAATATCACGAAGGAAGCAGTAGCGAAAATTAGTTGCATTTGCTTTGCCCAAACGTAAGTAGTAAATATTTATTTAGTTACTACGTTAAAAAAATTCTATTTAAAAATATTTTACAACCCTTCATGTACGAAGGTTTCCCCAATCTATTTTAAAACTCTAAGTCATTTTCCAAACATTGTAAAATGAGTTGTCATTTTTTTCAAAACTTTTACTAAACGCTGCGGCAAAAAAAAATACCTATTCATCAAACAGAAGCAAAATACCAATTTCGAATATTCGATGCAGTAAAACCATCAACATATTTACGAACTGCAATAACTTGGAAAAATAAGCAAGAACCTTTTCAAAAATTCATACCATTCGGTATATACGTTCGTGTTTCTCGGTAAAAGCAATTTCCGCGGGTAAAAATGCTCTCGCGCGTCCGAAGACAGCTGCAAGCGCGCATAAAGGAAAGTTCGAGGTGTAACAGGTCGCTTTGTAAGTGCAAAAGCGCGCGGAACACCGAGCGTGAGTTTACAAGACGACACATCAATCATCGTGCCCGACAATTGCCGGGGTTATATATCGTAAAAGCTCTCGTGGGTCGTTTTGAAAAACCTCTCTCACGGCGAGGTTTTTTTTTAAAAAATAAAAAAACCAACTTCTTTATTTTTTTCTCGCTCGCAGAGTGCCAAAGCAGATCGATGTGAACTTGCCTCGGCTACAACACTCGTGTGAATGCAAATTCGTGATTCACAGCCAGCAGCAGCAGCTTATAGTAGTGTATACCTTTTTTTTCCACTCTTCTGTTTTGACTGCTGCTGCTGCTGTTACGTATGTGCGCACGTTGATCGATGCACATTCCGAAGCAACCGCGGCTAATAATTCAGCATGTTAGCGCGCGTTTATTCCTCCGTATAGTAGTGCCTCGACTGAAAGAAAATTTATTTGATTTTTCTTCGATTTTCCAGTTACTCGCGCGACGTTCGCATATGGCCTCTCACTCGCTTAACCAACGCGCATGAATGTCTCTTAGAGATATAGAGATGAGTCGTAGAATGCATAATCGAGCAAAGTGCTGATTTCATCAGAGGCTTAGAACGTGCTTAGCTTCTATTTTATTGAAAACGTCGGAGCTGCTTTGAGATACGATAGAGCTTCGCAAGCTTGAAAGATCGAACGGACATTTAAAAAAAAAAAGCTTCGTCAGTATATTTTCCCCATCTACGATTCCGACGAGTAATGGTCAAGTGTTGGTCTCGAAGGCTCGCGCTGAATGCCCGCGTTTATGCCATAGTCGTGTTATATGCGCGCGAAGTGTCGCATACCCAACGCCTCGAAGTAAGCAAGCAGCAGCAGCAGCAGCAGCAGTAAAGAGAGAAACCAAGAGAGACGAGTTCCCACGTTGAATGCACAACGAGCAAGCAACCCTGCCAACCAACCAGCCAGCCAGCATACACACAAACTAGCCATTGTTTGCGATCACCGAAGGCCTTTAGCTCGTTCTTCTTCTTTTCTTCTTTTTTTTTTTGCAAAAACCCATACAGCTATACACATAAACTCCAGCGCGTCGCTTGTTATCGACAAAGACGCGTATTTTACCCACATTTTCATTTCTCTCTCGCGCGCTCGTCGTCACGACTACTATATATACAGTGCAGCGGTAATAGACGCGAAAAAAGAAAATCAAACGAGCGAGATCCAGGCCAACGCCACGAGAGAGCGCAAATCTTGACCATATCGGGATACAAACCTGTCGACTTTATAAACTCGTCCCCTTGCGCGCCACGTGAAACGAGACTTCAACAGATATCTTTTCTCTCTCTTTCACGTGTGTGCGGATAAATCAAATATATATATATCGTCGACGTGCGCGCGTGCAGTGTGTCTCTTAACGATTTCCGCGCCTGAGTCCTCAATTTTTTTTTTCTTCTCTTTTTCGATACCGATCTCGCTGAATAATGCACTTACCCAGCAGCTCCTCCGATTTATTATATATACACTTCGATCGCGAATGAATGAGCTTTCGATGCGTGTATCTTCGAATACCGTTCTTATAGCGATATAAGAACATTTTTCGCGGAAATCGGTTGGTAAAATGTACTCGATTCTCAGTTAACGAGCCGTGCGTGAAAAATTTCGTACTCGACGAGCATCAATAGATAATCGATAAACTTTAATTCTTCTAAATAACAGGTAACTGTCATAAAAGTGAAGATATACTAGTGCAAGTAGCATTCAGAGCAGCGTCGACAGTAATATGACGGTCGATTATCAAGTAATAGTATGACTGGACAATTAAAAAAGCAAAAAAAAAAAAAAAAAATTAGACGAGGTCTTGTAAGTCAGTCGGCGTTGCATTGTCGTCGTCGTCGCACGTCCATATTGGCGTCTGGTCACGTGCGTGCTTGGTATTCGGTGAAGGTTCGGTTTAGCAGCACCGGCAGCAGCGCGGGAATGCATAACACGTGTGCGCACGCCAGTCGCCGTTCGTGCAATTTCCCTCGAATATCTGTAAAGTGGCCAAACCGGAGATTCCCTCTTTTCTTCTTTCTCGCTCGCTGCCTTTGCGACTGCCTCATTCGCTAATGGAGAAAACGCGCGCTGGAATACTTGAAAAACTCGACCGTTATATGCTGTATACGTGCCGTGCTCACCTAAAACATCGACATGTATATATATATAGCGAATTCGCGAATAAATCGTATAATATATATATATACTCGAATTCGGATGAAAGAAGAACAAAAAATACGTGACGAGTATTTTTTTTTTGCAAGCTCTGACTTTTTTCCTCGTGTGGTTGTAACGCGAAAGAGAGCTTTCTTTTTTTTTTTCTTTACGTCAATGTATTATATGTTGTCCTAGATCAGACGATCGAAATTTATTGCGTGCCATTGCCGTTGCTTGAATTCGCAAAAGCTTGCGAGCCTTTTAAGGCAGACTATTCTTCGTGAATTTAAAAGCTAACACGGTGCGGTCACTTGCGCAAACCTGTTCTTCCCCTTTAGCAGCGTATATATACTCGATACTCGTATAGCGAATGCCATTGCACGTCGATTTATTTATTTTTCAAGCTTAGTATTAAAAAAACATTGAGAAATCCTATTTGATCGAGGAATATAAGTATTGCAAAATCCAGAAAATTCAAAAAAAAATCTTCGTAGAAAATTCCGCGAAGGTGAAATATCTATCAACTCCCGAGGACATTAAAAAAAAAAAAAGAAGTAAGAAATTCGGTACGTCATTGGGAGATCGGTATGGAGAGCTAACGGACAGAGGCACAAAGCACGAACGATCTTGAAAACCAAAGTGCGCCTCGCGATTGTCCATGCGGACGGCGTATAGGATGGCTGATAATGAAGGTGCCAGCGTAAATCGTCATTGGCCTTGTATGCTTGCGAGAGAGAGGCACTTGTTCGTCGCGGCGCGGCGATGGCCCCCTTATATATTCGCAAAGCGCGAGCTCACTCGTATTCGGGCCGTGAACGCGCCGCCACACCGCACTTATAGTATATTCTGGTGTGCGCGTTCGCTTTCCACCCTGTCCCACTCCTCCTTTCTCGCTGGTGCTCTGTACGTGACGAGAATTTTTTTCTTTTGCCTCGGCGACGACTACGACGACGCGTGCCGAGCCTCTCAAGAATGAGACGGACGAGTGGGCCGCAGTACGAATTACAAACTATCCTGCTATACCTTCGCAGACCGACACCAATTACAAAGGCAAATGCACACCACTGCCATTTGCCAATACGAGAGAGCTTTTGCTTAGTGGAGACTCGACGTGCTCGACTCGACTCTTGTGATGGAGTCTATTGGACTACTCGCTACGATTTTCAACGAGCTTTCAAACTTGAATGCTTGCGACGTGTGTGTGTGTGTGTGTGTGTGTGTGTGTGTGTGTGTGTGTGGATGTTTGAATTTTCGTCGATCGTTGGCTTTTCACTTCTAGAATATCGCTACGAAAATTTAGTTTTTTTTTCCCGAAATCGAATGAGTAGAATAATTTTGAGAGGCTCTTTTTGACTAACTTTTTTCCGGGAATTCCGAGGAGAATTCGTAATTTTCTCGCTCTGGTTTTTAGGAAAAGTATTTTCGCAAACTTGAATCGCTTACGAGTTTTTTTTATTTGTTACTCACAATATGACTTATTCGAGGTGTTTTAAAAAGCTAGAATGTTTGAAAACGATTTTTTTTTGTTGAAAGAATTTTATTATATATTTGAAAGTTATTTTAGTTTGTATATTGTTAGACAGTTAAAATAGCTTGTAGCCCTTTCTATTTCCAGTTGTTGTTGAAAAAGATGCTAAGAACAAGTAAGAAAATAACCAAATAACCTCAGCGGAATGCTTATTCTCACCATCTTCTTCAACAACGACATATACTTCAGTATTGCATTTGCATTTCAGGATTTGCATTTTCCATAAGTATTACAGTTTTTCAGTTGCTTTAATGCGAAATAGGTAATACTATGATATAACCCAATAATCTGATAACCTTTTTGTTATTGTTGCCACCGTGTGATGAGTTAAGCTAATTGGGTTTCTCAGGTAAAGCCAATTTGGTTTCCAGAAAAATGAGAGAAGAAATATTTATGGGATAATTGTCCGAACAGACGCCAAGTATTTTTTTAATGTGCGAACTAAATAGTGAAAAAAAAATTTGTTTATAATAATATGTTCTTTAAATTATAAAACTTATATTAACGTTCTCTTCGCATGCTCCACTACTCTATTGAAATTACTATACACTCATGTAAAACTTAGATTTTTTTTAGATTTTATCGAAATACTTATATCCTCGAACATCGAATCGATTTCGAAGCTACAGTATATTTAATAAAAAAACGAGGAAAAGTGGATGTCATGTGTGCAATCTAATCTAGCGAAGAGGCGATTTACAATCAACGATCGGTAAACATAAGCAGTGCAAATAATTAAGGAGATAAAATAAGAGCACGTAACTCGTGTACATATATAACTGGCCGATAAGCAAATTCTGCGAAAGCTGAAGCTCCATAACTGATAAAATTACCTCTGTCAATCGCGCCTCGCGCGTTTTCACCTTTAAACATCTTATCGGAGCAAATCGCAATTTGCGTCATTCGCTCGATCGAACTTTCGATATGAAAGCACTTGCTAAACGAACTTTTATCGTTTGAATTTTTATACAAGCACATCGATAATCAACATTGGTATCAATCGAACGAATCTAGATTATCGACGTTATTTTAATTTGGTATCGAAGTGATTGTGAATTACATAAAAATACATAATCTTCAAAAATAGTTTTGTAAATTAACAAGTGAAAAATGATATTTAAGGAATTCGTCGATGAGAAAAAACAAAAAAAGGATAAAAAAAACGTCACGCGGGGTTCCCAAGCGGTCACCCATCCAAGTACTAACCGCGCTCAATGCTGCTTAACTTCGGTGATCGGACGAGAACCGGTGCATCAGCATATATGATATGGACGTTGTTATTTTTTCATTTCATAATTTTCTTCACATTGATTCCTTATTATGGATTAGTTGTGATTTATAAAAATAGCACAAATTTAAAAAAAGACTAAAATTTAAAATGACAATGATGAAGTCTACACTACAATGTGATTGTTTTGTAAAACACTTCAGCGTTTAAACCCAAATTAATTTTCAACCATTTTTCTTCCATATTATCTGCATATTTGAGCCGTGCGTTTCTCGACGTTAACTATAATTATCCTTTGTATTTCCAATAAATTCCTGTAACGAAAGAAAAAAAAATTTTGCCAGCTAAAAAAGTAAAAGTTTGGAGCAAGTTTTGAGTTAAAACAGACGTAAAGTTGGTGTTCTGTTAAGCTCAAGGTCGTGGGTATTAACGGACGATGCCAGCCGTGAGTAATGTAAACTTCTTCTTTCACATCGTTATATTCTCCTTTTTCTCTCTTTCTCTCTCTCTCGTTTCTCCTCCTATTCGTACTTGTAGGCGCGCCGAGCGAGCGTTTATTCGCGAGCTAAGCGCGCAAGAAGAAGATGACCTTGAAGCCTACCGGTTCCATCGCAGTCGCCGTTGTCGCCGTCGCTGTGCTTTTTCCGTAGCTCTGATTTTTATTTCACCCAAATTCACTTATATTTCTTCCTTTCGTCCGTATTCCCTCTCGTCGCCAAAGATGTTGCTTCTGTAAAGCGAAATTCATCGTGTCCGTGTACATTTTTTGCAAGAGAAAAATGAACAGTGCAGTGAATTGTGGGCGCATAAACGTCGCGTAAAAAGGAAAAATTCAATAACCGTACGAGCGAAGCGCGCAAGAGCAGAAATAGAGTGAAAGAAAAATAGATAAGTGCTCTTTTTTTTGTAGCACTCCTTAAGATATATAGCGTGTGTATATTTTACAGAGGTTTTAAAATAGTTTGAAATAGAACTGTGGGAGCATGTTACTTTAACCTCATGCAAATTCTCAGCTCGGTACTTACACAAAGAAAGCTCGGTCACCCCACGCAATCTTTCATTTTCTTATCTTTCCTGCTGGGTGAGTTTCAACTTTGAGTATTTCTAGTTTGTATTATACGTGAAAAATATAAATTATCTATTGAAATTCTTGAACAATTGTGATGAAATCATTAAAAATCTTTGTATACAAGCTTCAGCTATAGGAACGTTGCAAATAAATAAAGTAAGCCTTGACCTTGAACCGCGGGGTCGTTGAACAGACGAAAAAAAAAAAAGAAAAGTTAACGTAAACACGCGATTAGTCAGCTTGCCGACGAGCAGCATCAATCAACGCTTTGAAGAGACCTCGAAAATTGTGTCGATAAAAGAAACGAATTATTATCCGAAAAAGAGCAAAGAATAATACGAGAGCATCTGTTTTGGAAATGTATATATAGCCTAAATAACACCTGACTCGCGCGACGATTCACCTGCTATATATACGTCCGTTGCCGCTCTTTCGTCTCCCTATAATACACTCGCGTGTCAGGTGTTTGTCGCCGCTCCTTACGTCTGCAAAAACAACAAAGAAAAGTGAAATTCGCGCGTGCACGCACACGCCGATGTAACTTGGGTCAGCTGCTCGATCAAAAACCTGCCAGCTCTCGTTTAATTTTTGGACTTTCAAACTTTGTTTCTGTGTGCTGTATACCTTAGGGCTGTTATACCTATTATCCGCAGTCGAAGCAGATTTGAGTTTTTGATCCTTCAATTTCGGAAGGGAAACAACCAAAGTTGCGATTGGCACGTGGCACGGGGCTGTTAGGACTTCGGAATTATGATACTTTTATACACACTTGCAACTGGTGCGTGTGTTTGTCCCTAAATTCGACACTGCCAGGTGTTTTTATGGCCAACGGTCGATACTTTCCTGTCCGCCTGCCTTGCGCTTTTATTTTCGGTAATTTTTTTTTTTTTTTTTTGCGATATAATTTTAACACTTTCCATAAGTCCAAAATTATAGTGACCAGGTGACATCGCGAGCGCGCAGGTGAAGTCATTTCCGTTTTCAAATTGTTATTTTCCATCTTGGATTATATACATATTAATTTAAAAGCTGCCCACATTGCTGTTTACAACAAAAAAAAAGTGAAATGTATTAATTGATCGTTTCGTGTGTTGCCATTGCAAAATGAAAACACGAAATATATATTTTTTAAATCGTAATTGGCCGCCAACTTATTTCAGTAAATCGGAGGATTTTAGATAGATAATCGAAAAATAATATCGTCTTCATTCTATATTTCTTCCAATTTCATGTCCAAAAGCTCATCAATTTCAAATACGAGCTTGCAACGATGTTCCAACAAATTCCCCAAAAACGTTACAACATCTGTTTGTTTACAAAACAACAATAACAAAATGACGTCAGTCCTACGTCAAAAAAAATCTGCACGAGAGAGCGAGAGAAGGCGGAGTACAAGAATTGCGATAGCCGCGAGTATATAGGATGAGAAGCGACGTATACGTCGGCGTGTCTTCGTGCGCCCTCTCGCGCTGAGTAAGCTCCGCGTCTCGTGGGTGATATTGACCGCGAGCGATAGCGGGCTTCTCTCTCTCTCTCTCTTCCTCTCCCCTCACTCTTCTCTCTCGCCCGCACGTTTTCCCGCAACTGAGCGAACGAAGCCAACCCCCCTCTCACAGAGTCGCGGCCCCTTCGGCCATCGATCCGCAAGCCCGCAAGCCCAACTCTCCTCTCTCTCTCTCTCTCTCGCTCCCTCTCTATAAATGTGTGTGTGTGTGTGTGGCACGAATAAATCGATTCTGCTGTCCGCCTGCTGCTGCTGCTGCTTCAGCCGAGTTTTCGCGCGCCACGCCACGCCGCCCGACTATATACAAGATCAGCAGCGGAGGGAGGACTATTTTGCGCAGGCTCGCCGCAAGCCCAAAAAGCTTTCGCGCGATCTGCAGCCTGCAACTCTCTCTCTCTCTCTCTCTCTCTCTCTCTCTCTCTCTCTATTGCGTCGCTTTTTTCTCTCGCTTTCGATGCCGCGTATTTCACCCAACTATCCTGTCTCTCTCTCTTTTTTATTCAATTTTTTTTGGCTCGGAAATAGTCGCAGTTTTTTTCGATCTTCAATTAAATGGATGCTCGTATTTTTGTAGAATGTTGATGTCATTTTTTTAAAAGCATAATTCAGTTAAAAAGAAAATTCCAAAGTGTAAAAGCCGATTATATTGAGTTTTCATCAACCACACCGTAAATAATAAAAAAGAAGATAGTATACGTATTGTCTTCTCGTTGAAACACGTGACATTCGTAAAAGCAAAAAAGCTCACAGCAGTAATAGCGAAGTTAGACGAAGCGTGACGCTTGGCGTTGAAATGAGGGGAAGTTGGCGTGCGAGTGTGGTATATATGGCTAATTCCACAAAAAAGTGCCTTAATTCGGCAGCGTTTTTTGAAATATTCAAACTGAGGGTACGCTCTCAATTTTAGGG
>JAWWMK010037864.1:0-12396 GCA_035047105.1 Galeopsomyia nigrocyanea
ATTATACCTGTCAAATTTTCGATTTCATTGATTTTTTAGGTTTTATGAACTGTTACACTTTATAAAGCTCTACAGAGACCGGAATTTGAAGTAGAAAAAAAAAAACAAAATATGGTTTTCGATGTATTTTTTGACGTAGAATTCAAATCTGAAGTCAGATTACGCTATCATTTTTCATTTTTCATTAAATTCCAAAAAAACGTGAAAATTTACCTCGTTTTTTTCTATTATTTTTTTAACTTCCACGCCGAAAAAAGGGCGTCACCAGCATTTTTGTGGATGGACCCAATTTATTTTCGGTTCCTCTTGTAACATAGAATGATATCCCGAAGGAATTTGGAGCGGTGATTGAGTTTGACATTTTTCGAAACGGTGCCGAATTATGGGCGTTTTTTTGTGGAATTGGACATATATGTCTAAAAAATTATAAAGAAAAAAGTGCATTACTTCGAAGGCTTTTAATTTGCATATTGTGGTTATCTTATCAAATCTGCGCGATGAAACTCCGTTGCATGAATCATTCCATGAGAGAGAGAGAGAGAGAGAAGGGAACTATATATATAAAAAAAGAAGGCGACTTGGCCCTTTTAGCTGATTACTCGGGAATGAGCGAACGCGCTCGAGCTTAATTTCCCCCCAACTTCTTTTTTTTTTCGCCCTCTCTCGTTCGCGGTAGACATTTCTCGCTGATGAATTTCGTTCTGTATACATTAACCGACATCGAGAGTATACATTTAATTATTTTTTTTCTCCTCAATATCGAAATCAATATTTCTTATATCACTCGCAACGACAAAAGACGCCGCGCTGTAGCACAGTAAAGCAGCCCTCCCGAAGCGACAAAGGAGATGGTATTTAATTGCCAAGCGTACACGTACACACACATATGCACGAGAAAGGGCAAATATTTATGCAGCTAGTACACCGTTAACAAGCTGTAGCATATATATATATAAAATAAAACCCGTATAGCTGCACACGCGATAGGCGATCTCCTTGTGTGCCGTTGCGCTGCTGCTGCCGGCGAAAAGAAAGAGAAAGAGAGATGAGTTCTATTATTGGCAACTCTGGAATCTATATCTTGACCCCCTTTTTTGCGAATAACACGTTCTTCTCATATTGAGATAACTTTCTTCTTCTTTTCTTTTTTTTTCGGGACGAGATTTCAACCCTTATACGTGCCATATGTTACGTACGTCTTTGGGAAAATGGATATCTGCTGTACCCTTTCTTTATGTGTATACGTGAGCGAGTTATAGGATTTTTGGTGAGGAAAGCTTACACTGTTGTCATTATTCTTTTCTTTCACGTGATGATCGAGTTGAGATGATTTTGATGATCTTTCAAACGACTTTTAGCCCTGAGATTTTGAAGCGATAATAAATAAAATCATATTCATCTTTAAAAACATCGACGAAACCAAACAAAAGCTGCTGTTTTATTTCTGCGGGGGTGGTAAACACACAATTCACACACACACATGAGCTCGTGAAACGCGAGAAGAAAAACCCATAAAGAGAGAGAGAAAATCATATCGCGGCTAACCGCGGCTGACAGCGATAATTAGCGGTGCTCGAACGTAGAAATTTGCATTCCAATGCGTCGCACGCGATTACGATCGCGACTGAACGCTTGCACGCATTAAAAAAAAAAAAAGGTAGAAAGAAAGAAGGCGCCGCACCGGAAAACAACAATGAGAGCGTGCAAGCGCGGGAGGCGGTTTTGATTTGACAGCCGAATGAATTCGCTTTATACGCACCGTTAAAAAACACACATACGCACACATCGATTATAAATCGATCGTTATCGCTATTTGTGTGCCTGTGCGCATTTTCTTTCTTTTTTTTTTAGAATCGTAAATCGCTATTGAATTTTTCTTTCCGATCGCTATCGCTTTAGTATAGGGAATACAACGTTTAATTAAATCGTATGCGTTTATGCGATATCCGAATAATAATTACACACACGCTGAAAGATAATAATAATAATGAAAAAAAAAAAGGCGAATTAACCGTTTGTCCGTTGGCGCGAGCAAACTGACATCACTCATCAGCGTTCACTTCCAGCGTAGGTACACCAGCAAAAAAGAAAGAAAAAAAACACGAAGAGAAAGAACCTGCAGCGAAGCGGAGGAGAACCGCAATATAAAAAGAAGCAGCATAGTGAATGAATGAAAGTCTTCTAGTGTGGGTGTGTGTGTGTGTGTATGGATATCAGATGCAACGTCCGTAAGCGGCCACCGGACGGCGGCATGGCGCGTCAGCTTTATTTATCATCCAGCAACGCTTTATAAGCGTCACGGATATTTGCAGATGACTTTTCACTCGACTTATAGAGAGAAAGATTAGACGACGACGACGACGCTATGGGAAAAAGCGCTCGGCTGGAATGCGGTAAAACCAACGTCGAGTTTTACGACGATATTATTAGATCGCCTCGTCGTCGTTTATACGCTATTCTATTCTTTTTTTGTTTTTGTTCTTGTTCTTGTTGCAAGGTTTTTACATTTGTATATGCCGCTGAAGTTGAAGGATAGTTTCAATTGTGTGACAAACAGTATCGAACGAGCTGCAAATAGATTTGTTAAAGTTTGAAACGCTTTTTTTTTTTTAAATGGGGATGCGATGTGTAACTCGCCGACAACTGTACAATGTGAAACTGTTTTTAGTTCCAGCGTAAAAATGGAAATTCAAATCGATAAATAAATAAAACAAAGGTTTGACGAAGTTACCATTAAACGACAGAATTTTAAACGACGAACCTAATTTACAGCATCAACCAACCAACAAAACTTATTCATAAGTAACGTATAACCAATATGTAACCACAAAACTTGGCACGCTCAAAAGACAAACAATGATCAGCTCACAGACAGTGTTAAAGGAATGCAAGGCATCCGCGTACAAATCGCGCGATCTATAATCAAGCATTACTACCGACACAGAAAGAGAGAGAGAGAGAGAGAAAACGTTTCTCGCGCGCTCGAGACCGCAAATTTCAAACATACACTTTACGAGTTAATACTGCCGTTACACGCTGTCTCTTTTCGCCACAGCAGTAGCGGCGGCGGCATAGTAGAGAAAACGAATAGCTCTTCAATTTACTTTTATTATCGCTTCTTCTGAAGCTTCTTTTTAAAAAGAAGAAAAAAAAAGAGAATCGAGGCTATACACGCGTTAAGAGACACTATTACTCACACACGCGAAGATGAATTTGGATAAGTGTGATGAGGCACATTGAGTAATGCAATTTGAAGTCGAATGTACCAACCTTGAAGTATACGTATATATAAGGAAATATTTTCGCTTGAAAAAAAAAATCCACTCACTTTACTTCATCTATCTATCTATCGAAACTTGATGTATGCCGCGTATAATTAATCGACGTCGAGCAATGAATTATTATCAGTTTGATTGACGTTTCATTACTTACAGGATGTAATAGAAAGCCGAAAAAAAAAAGAAATTAGGCTTGGACGCAAAAATATTCAAACAACGCATTCTTCTTCTTCCTCCTACGAAAAAAAAAAATCTGACTCTCCAACATCGTAAAAACTTTGGGAGATTCGCCCGCCCCCTCGTGTCGTAAAAAGCCATTCGAGACTTTACAAAAGGATTTCATCCCGGTTCCTCTTTAACAATGTCCCAATTACCCCACGTTGGGTTAACGGCCTCGGATCTCCTTTTTCCTCGCTCGCGCGCGCGAAAATTAAAGAGCGGAGAATTTAAGCCAAGACTCTCTCTCTCTCTCTCTCTCTCTCTCGGAGCAGTAAATCTGCTTCCTGTTTTGTACGGCGCTTAAAACGAGCAAAGCTCCGAAGCTCTCTTTTTGTGGCAATATCGCCCCTGTCATTTTCCATCGGTGGGAATTAAAGAGCTGCTACATGCTAGCAAAATTCAAAATGACTGGTTATAATCGTTCAATGTATTGTTTGAGTCTTCTTCTTTTTTTTTCTCGACGAGTGTTGCTATTAAGAATGTCTCTGATTGAAAACGTTGAGTAGGTTGAGAAACTTAAGAAGAACGCAACGTGACGACAATCTATTGAATATTTCAAACTTCAAAGCCACACACCAATCTCAGCAAGTTTCTAAGTTTCCCTTGCTCCACGTACGTTTGTCGAAAATCAGCTTATAGAGCTATTTAAACACACGTACACTCGGCAAGTCGCGCGAGCGCCCATTAAATTTTCAAGGAAATACCTACATGGGAAGGAAGAAGCTAAGTTTCGCCTGAGTTTAACATAAATAAAGGCAGAACTAAAACGTCACGCGAAGGTGGTTTTCAAGGTGGAGCTTAATTGTTGTTGTTGTACGCTTGTTTGACCGTAATTTCTCACATTTTTCGATTGTCAAAACCTATCGATCGTGCAAAATAATTGAAATGTCAATCATTTCAAAACAATCACGATAATTTAATCAAATTGAAAACTTGATTTAAAACGATCGCGACGTGCCTATATAAAGGCAAACACTTATAAGCGAATATTTGCCAAATGCTTTCCGCAAACATAACAGGCAGTGCATCTAATTGACAAAAATGGGTGATATGACTCGCGATTGAATAGCGAAATCGACTGCGTATAATCATGTATTTCGCGTATTCATTCCCCATCGCACGCGTCAAGTGTTTGTACACACAAATTCGACACATCAAATGATTAATTCTCGATATTTCAAAAATATACGCATCGTTAACGATTCCATCACCGTGCGCTACCTTCTTTTTTTTTTCATCTTCTCGCGCCTTTTGTTTGTCTCTTGCTTTGAGAAAGATACGAATGTGCCTCTCTCTTCCTTTCGCGCCCAAGGAAAGTGGATTAATAAATCAAGGGATAATCTCTCGCGATCCTTTTCGCTTGTCTATATCAGAGAGGATGCGGGATGCTGCTGCTGATGCTGTACGTGTCTTTGCACTTTCCAGCCGTCGCGCGGCGCAAGAGGAGAAAAAAGCAATACACAAAAGCGGATGAGATTGTGTGCTGGCTGCAAGAAAGCTTGCAATCTCGCAAGATGTTGTGTTTCTTTTTTTTTTGTCTTCGAGAGGCACACTGATGGCATAATTTGTGCGTTGAACTTTGATGTAGAATTTTACGTTCCATTTGCTTAGAATCGTATAAAGAAGAAATATTTAATCTTTCGAATTTCCCCGGATACTGAAATGCCACAATCTTAAACAAGAATAAAAAAAAAAGGTTTGCCGGCGACACACGTTTTTTTTTTCACGAAACCATGTGGCATCATAAAAACCGTCCAAACTTAGAATTCCATATCCGAGCTTTTACCGTCGGGAAAAATATGGCGCATAAAAATTTGCAACGACACTTCCGGGATGCGTAAAATAAAAAAAAGTTAAGTTCTAGTTCAAGAACATGCGGGACAGAGAAAGTATATCTGGTTGATATGATAAAGCTCGTAAATCACGCGACTATATGTATACCATTGACTATATTAAACCATCTTTGAAGTTTCAACAAACAACCGTTTTAATCACCACAATACTTTCAACTGTCAACGCAAAGAAAAAAAAATAGTGTAAGTCGCCAAGATTCTCACATATCGTCGTCGATATCCTTTCTCTCTCTCTCTCTCGGCAAATACGTCGGTGAACCGCAGAGGCGTGAAATCTTCCGGCTTTAACGTTATTCTCCTCCATCCCCCTTCCTTCGACTCGATAACAGTCCTTGGCATTGTCTCTACGACGATTACAAGGCCGCCGTGCCGCAGCTGCTGTTCTCCTTCCCCGAGTAGCCTTTATCTACTTAGTACTAATCTCGAACTTGCTGCTATATACGACGAGGACGAGGACGAGGCTGGACACGACTGTTTTAATTGAGTCGAATGCCGCTGAGACGAGGGTAGCGCGCGATTGCTCATTTTAGGCTGAATTGGAGATTCGATTTTGCTAACCGGGAAATGTGCTTAGACTTTGCCAATTGGTGTTATACGTAAGACGAGGCTCTTAAGACATTGTTTTAACGTTAAGGATTGTAGTTTTGATATTCGCATTTTTAGAATTAATTTCTTTTCGTTGACATGATTCAATAGAAACACAAGACTGAAAGTAAAAAAAAAATGCAAATATAAATAAACTTGTATCGCTACCTCATTTGGATAAAGTTATACGTAGCTCGTGAAATCAAAATGCCACAGCAACAATAACGGATGGGTGGAGACTCGCCAAAACAAAAAAGCTCAGGTATTTAACTATCTCGCGCGCTCGCACGTCAGAGTTACAGATTGAACGCGCGTGAAGCAGAACTATCAAAGTCCTGTGCTGTATGTGTAAAACAATAAACGCGCGAACTCTCTCGCTCTCCCTTATCAAACGAACAAACCTCGCACAGTATAATACCAACCTGTCGAGAGATATCAAAACCACTGTAGTATGTATAGCTTGTCGTGTCTGCGGTGCGGTTAGTCGCATCACGCACGACTGAAAATTTTCTCGCGGACGAAAATGGAGCCGATATCTTAATGGAATATCCGAGAGAGAGAGAATTTCGAGGGATTTCTCTCTTATCGATTTGGCTTGCGTTTCGATCTGTTTATATACGGAGAGGTGTTGTTTGCCCCGTGGATTTATGGAAGCCGGCTTGGCATGCTGTGTGTATGGCGCGTTTATATGTGTCAAATCGGAAGAGAGCACGGGTTTTCGACGACGATGCTCGTATTCAGAGAGGACTACGTATATTTATTTTAATTTGATTGATTATATTTGAAAAATAACGTGTTTGATTTTTATGAAAAATCTTCTTTTTAACTAATTTGATCGATTATGTTTGAAAAATAACGTGTTCGATTTTTATGGAAAATCCTCTTTTTAACAATGGCGAAGTTTGCCCTTCAAAGTTTGTCGAATTGTATCACTATGTAAAACAAGTTTTCAAAATTGATTCATTGTCAAATGAAAATTTCTTAAATTAACAATTGCCTTTTTTTAATTCAGGAAGTATTTTCTGAAGAATGTAACAATTTTAAAAACTTTTTTTTTGTAGTGATCTTCGTAAAAAAAAAACATTGGTAATTTATAGATACGAATACATAAAAAAAGTCATCAAAATCATAAACTAACGAATCGTCAAAAGCAATTCATCATCAAAACCAATCGTGATTTCGGCAAAGAGGCAATTTGCACACTCGAAAAAACCTTGACCCGCAATCCCTTTCTCACGCGCCAAATCTCCTCTCGGAGGCTCCCAGCATCGTAGCTAATTCGATCTAATTTCGTGCCTTGAGCCTTGGCTAAATACACAAAAGACGATAGAGCGAGAGAGAGAAAGCAAGATACTCTCGAGGCCATGACCCGGAACGGAATTCCTCGCAGTACGAATGTATATATATCTACTCAATGCCAATTTATTGCGATCTAAGAAGATCGCGTGTGATTTATGCGAGCGACAAACTTTTCTTTTACGAGCGATTCAACGCGGCTGGGCAAAAAAAAAACACACAGTTGATATGATTGAATGAAATATCGAGCAAGTTGTATATACGTGAACGAGAAGAGGCGATAAATTGTAGTATTCGCGATCGAAACTCGCGTAAATTTATTGAAGGATTTGTTTCATTAGATAATAAAAAAAAATTTTATACGCCACGTATTTCTATTGGTAATATCACCACGTTGATTGAAACATCAAACTAATTGCAACACGGAGGCAGTAAAACTTTGCGGCTTAGATTTTTCGTCGTCACGCTCGAGCGCCGCGAGACTGCGGAAAAATGGCATTCCTTGCTCCTGTCTAGAAGCGCGCCGTCGATTCATCCTCTCGCTTGCTTCTTGTTTTCTTTTTCTTTTTTTTTTTCATTCTTGTTTAGCGCCGGAAGAATTAACGGCTGGAATCTCGCCACGAGACAACGCAAAAAAAAAACATCTACGGATGCTGTGCCATTTTTTTTCTTCTTTTTTAAGTGATTGGGTCTGCCGATGCGGTTTGATGGATAACGCGCCGAGTGCTTTGATTGAGTACGGGAACTTTATCGGAAATTTCTTTAATTTTTTTTTTCGTGGATGCGGTAGGGTATAGGAAAATTAAGCGAGGGCTTAGTAATTGAAGTTTTTTGGTGCGATTTTTCGGAGCTACGGACGGAGATTATAATTTCAGAAACTACAGTTATTTTTTAATAGTTCACTAAAATAAAGACCTATAAATTCTAAACAAAAATGGATTTTTTCAAAATTACCACGTTAGAACACAACGAGGGGAAAAAAAACTCGATTATAACGATCAACTTCGAAACAAAACAAAAATCTACCCGAAACCTAAAATTATCGAGGGCGCGAAAGAAGGTGACGATCGAAAAAATAAAAGAGTGTCGACGACGTGATCTAGATCGAGCGAGCAATTAGCCGAACGGATAAATAATTCATCGTGAAAGATCAGATCAAGCGCGAAAACCAAGAGCCTCAGCCGCGAAAGAGCGAGTTGCGAGGGTTAATTGGATAGCTAATTAATCGGGTTGAGGAAGGGGAGAGGGAGAGAATCGGTTTTGGCTTGATATCGGAGAAAAAATATTGATGAATATATCGAAGAGTTATGAAGAATTTTGCCGATAGGTGAATAATTTACGTGGTTTTCGATGGGCACACGCTGATATAATAAATAGACGAATGTTGTGTAAAGATAATACAGAATTTTGATTTCAGAAACTATACTCACAATCTGACCCTTTGAGGTTAACTTACCTGCAAAGATAAAATAAATATTACCAGATACTTAGTATTGATCACAGCAGATATAAAAATATAAGATAAGAATTTTAAAAAATTGTAAGATTCAAATGATCCAATTGACATCTATCGAATGAGACAGAAACTACTCGGATAAATATTATTCAGATTCACTAATCATACATTTTATTTCCATAACCACTAATCCATCAAAACTGTACAATCATCCAAACCGATATTACAAAAATAAAACACATTGAATACGTGAGAAAGTCAATGAATAGATGCGGACAGACACCTTGTATTATCAGTTTAAGCTTGCGTGGCGCCTAAGCACATCTTCCCAAACAAGCGGTTCCCGTACCTTCAATTACATCAAATTACGAGCGAAGAATGGAGAGGGAGAGGGATGGGGATTAGATTCGCGTCGTCGTCTCGAGGAATAACCCCATAGAGACGTGTGCGCGCGAGAGAGCGTCGACTTCTGACATCAAGAGCAAAGTTTATACACGAAGCGCGCGCGCAAATTGCGTACAAGCTTAAGATAATATTAATGTTCGTAAAGGAAAGCGTAACCACCCTCGACTAATCGCAACAACACTCTCGAGGGTTGGGCTTGTCTTGATTTTTTTTCGCGTTTTCAGATAAGTATTTTTTGTTACGGCTGTGGGAAATTCGTATAGATGTGGCTAGGATAAGATGAAGATTAAGTGAAGTTTTGGTTATCATTTTAAAAATTAACATTTTATTTGAAACATTATAAAAAAATTTTCAAAAAAAAATTCAGATCGGATAAGTATTTTTTATTCATAATTCTGCAATCACATAAATAGCTAATCAATTAGTAAACGCGCATAAAAAAATTAAGTAAATGTAAAAAAAACAAACAAAAACGACAGAGCTTCGAGAACATTGATATTACTAATCTGATACAAGCGACCAAAAAAAAACCGCAGGTAATCAAATTTTATTGCACTCGTCGTCGTCGCCCACGCGCGCATTCTGTTAATACATTCATAAACTGCTGCAAGCAGCCCACACGGGAGAATGACGTTTTCAACACTGTGTACAAAGGCAAAAAAAAAGTCAAGAAACACAGAGCATGTCGCACATGTAATAATCATCGTTTTTCGCCACCCTCATTAAAATATCAAACTCGTCTGGTCAAACCCACGCAGATCGTATCATTCACTCTTCGTACAACGAAAAAAAGAGAGAAAAAGAGACACAGACACATCGAGTCGAAAGGGGCGTACCTGCTGACTTCCGGTAAAGACAACACGCGCCTTATATTCACACCTTTAAATTACGATTTTAGGTAGGTGTACATTCGCGTGCATAAATAATAGCATGATTTACAATTGGCTTGACGAAGTAACATACACACCGAGAGAGATCTGAAGATCGTGACTTCGGAGAACAATCGCGAAGTTTATACAAGGGTGGTCGCAACACACATACACACACAGAGAAGTAACGAACGTTGTGAGTTTGTTAAGCACACGAGGAATGCACGACACGAGTTGATTGTTAGATAATTTGTCTAACGGGTTTTTTGTGCGCTGCACGGGCAATTCTTTTTTTCTTCTTTCGTAGTAACAAATGAACGAAAAAAAAATAAAACTAACAAAGGTCTCTCGTTTCCCAATTTAAAATGCACATTCGTTAGAATATATTTGTCTCTCTATTTGTGTGCAGAAAAAAATTTTTTTTTCAACGTCCAAGTTAATAATTGCAAGTTGTGTGCCTTGGTACTCGTGTGTAATTAATGTATCCACAGCCGCGGGCTATCATCTCCAATGACGATTTTATAATTAGCTTCGGGAATTCAAACCTCGCGGATTTCTAAAAATACACTCGCGATTGTCTCTTACATGTAAAAAAAGGAAGGGAAGAAGTATAAAACTTCATATTTATTGTTGGATTGGAAACGTAGGTTGAAGATTCTAAAAATAAGCGAGGCTCGTCAAGTCCATCATATACACAATGATTTGCTTCTATAAAAGAATCGTCTCGTTCATTGACGTCTCTCGGCTTATACAATACGATAGCCTTGACCAGTGCGTGTACTTAAAATACCTTCGACGCTTACATCTTTACACGTCATACAATTTTTGCCACACACACGCGTTCATTCATAAAAGTAAAGCTTGTAGATTGATCGATTAGATTTTTCTGTCTGCATGAGCTTTTACGAGATGTTGTTTGTTGTATTAATTTCTTTCTTTTTTTTCGTGAGCGCCGATTCTCATCTCTTTTGCGCCGGCTGACTAATGTTCTTCGCAACCTGGCGCCGTGCCGCCGGTGACTTACAACTTCTTCTTTTTTTTTTTCTTTTCTTATATATACGTGTGCTACTTGCATTTTATCGCTGGACGTGTGTACTCTCGATTGGAAACGATTGCGAAACTATATTGGTTTTATGACGAGTTCGAACGAGCATGCACGGAGTTACATTCAACCAGTGTGTTTCGATAACGCGATTTCTTTTTTAGAAAAAAAAAATTGAATTATACAAGCGGGACATTTTTCATCTGTGAACTCGCTTGTTGAAATAACTGTAAAAAAAACGTTCCTCTTTCACCGCGGATGCAGATAAAAAACTTCATTACGATACGAGTGTGTGTGTGCTGCGGGCTTGCACTATGACTAGCTTTTTCTTTTTTGCTTACAAAAAAAAAAACAGAAACGTTCGTAAGAAAAATGACGTTGACGCAAAAGTATATTCATATTTTTTTTCCAACCCGTGACAATTTAAAATCTTGGAAATCCATCTCTTGACAGTTTTTAAATTACGCTCGTATGCGATCTTTACGGCACGCGTGTAAATTAAAACGAAATTCTCGAAGCTAGACACAATACATTTCCAAGTAAAAGAAAATCCATCAAAGTTAAACTTACTATAACGACCTCAAGTCTAAAATAATAGCCATCCAATCATCGATCAGCTGATCACCCTTTTATATATCACGAGGTACAATCGTAAAAGGAAAAAAAGAAAAGAAAAGAAAATCATGAAGTAACCGTAAAGATGAACAAGTGCAGGGCCGCGCACGTTTTCCGCGGATCGCCGAAGAAATTGTGTGCTAATGGCCGGCGATCGCTATCGACTCGAAAGTAGCAGCAGCAGCAGCACAGTAAATTCAACTGCTATTATTACCCACTTTGCGGCATTCTCTCTCTTTCTCTTTTTTTTCAATACCCCCCCCCCTTCCGTTAAGTCTTTTGCCCCCTTATCAAACAGCTGTTTCTCTTTTCACATACGTACATGCGAGGGATGTTCAAGTGAAATTTACGGCGATACGCGTTTGTATTTTACTTTTTTGTTGTTTTGAGATTTGAATTTGATACGGGACGAAATAATAACTTCCCGTTAGTTTTTAAGTTTCTAAACAAAATCGTTCGAGAAAAGAAAAAAAAACGAACGGTACTCGAGTTAAACGAGAACGAACTTTTGTTTTATATTTGAATCCTTAGCGAGTCGAGATAGACAAAACACAAACAAAAAAAAACTTAAAAGTATAAAAATTGCCAAGGAAGACTCTCAATAGCTGCCTCGCTTGATAAAGCTATAAAAGCAGTGTATAACGGCAGCGCACTTCCGGGACGAAGTGCAGGTTGAAAGGCAAATTGGCTAGGTCAAAAAGCCATGAGAGAGAGAGAGAGAGAGAGAGAGAGAGAGAGAGAGAGAGAGAGAGAGAGAGAGAGAGAGAGAGAGAGAGAG
>JAWWMK010037875.1:2267-12393 GCA_035047105.1 Galeopsomyia nigrocyanea
GTTACTTAACTTCGAATTGCCTTACCTCGTTTCCGCGCGGAGAAATTGTTTTTGATAAGAGAAATTTCGACGACAGAATTTTAGTTTTTTTTTCTCATTCTAATGTTTCGCGTGATTTTTTTTTTCTGTGTTACAGAAAAGCGATCAACTTGACGATCGTCGAGGAAGATTCTTACGAGAAAGATGCACTGTTTTACGTCGAACTCGGCGATCCACAGCTACAAGGAGGTGAGTTCTTGCATTTATTTGTACGTTTTATTTAGTAAATGTGCTGTATACTTCACAATGAACAAACGTGAAAGTTAAAAATTAAAAAAGTGTTTTTATCGACAAGTCAATATGTAGATGTTTCCTTTTTCATTGTGACTGTCAAAAACAACGTTCGTTCTTCTTTCAACTTCGAAAAGAGCAGTGAAAAAAAAAATTAATTATGTTTATTCGAGCTCGACGATCGTAATTGGCCGATCTCCAATGAGTAAGTTCTCGAGAGACATCCACAGAGAAAAGTAGAGCACTCCGGAGAGAGACAGAGAAAGACAAGTTCGTTATTGAGAGTCGTAATTGAATCCAGAGGTAATTAAGCACCCTTAATTACAGTCGAGACTCTACACTCACGTACCGTACATATATACATATATACACACGATGCTCTGGCGTCGATTTATAGTGATCGTCCTTAATGACAAAAGTCTCCTCCTTTATTCGATTGCGGCACCACGCAAATCAGTGAGTTTGCAGTAGAACGCTTCGTGTTTGCTCGAAATAATCGAGAAATCATTTTTCAAGATTAAAAAACCATTTAAGCTCCATTTTTCTCGGTAATGTATATCGAACGAACTAAATTAAAACCACTTTTTTTAACGCAACAAAAACTGGTAATCAATCGAAGCCGCGGCAGTTTCAATTACTCGCGAGGAGGTAGTCTGAAACTTCAACGAGCTGCAAAATGAATTGAAAGCTTTTAATTTAAAGCGCCTTCGTAAGAATTCCCCTTTGGAAATTCATATTCATTCGCGCGTATAAATTAAAGCCGCGCATGAATATTCCGTATATAAAAGCTCTTGAACCCCCACCGAATTAACTTTGATACTCGAAGCATGAGGCACCGGACATGTGTATATAAGTTTGCAATAGACAATTCGATTCGCATCAGAAGAAATACAAAGTCCACACAGTTGTCATAACAAAAACTTACATCGGACAACAGCAGCTCTCGCGTTAACGACAGAAAGCCAAGATTTAATACAAAAAAAAAAAGCCACTCGAGTTAGCCAAGCAGTAGCAACAGCAGAAGTTCACTTGCTCATATTCCCTCAGGGTATATCTCTCTTTCCTCGAGGGTCTCGCTTTCATTATGCAGCGAGAGAAAAAAAAATGATGAGGAGCGGCAGCAACGACCGCAGCCAAATTAGTAGCAATTAGCCGAGAGACGAGGGAAGAGAGGTTGGGGGTTGACTCTGGCTCAAATCAAAGCTTGGCTTTCCCTCTTTTTTTTTTTCATCCTCTTCTTTCAACCAGTGATATTCAATGGGGGAGTCGTGGCGAGAGTTCGTTAGTCGGTAAAAGGATATTCATCGTCGCTAAAGGAAAGCGACTCACCTCTTTTTCTCTCTCTCTCTCTCCTCTTTCTATATAGCCTTAATCGCTGTGGCCCAGTTTAATCGTAAACTTTCTCCGAGTAATATCCGCGCGAGCTTCTCTCGATTGTCTCTCGATGACACGGCCAACTGATATTTTTCCTCGAGTCGAAGTTATATACACCTGACAATTTTCGAAAAGAGAAGTTTTCTTTTTTTTTTATGTGTCTCTTTCAATTTCTACGAACGAAAGAAGAACGAATCGTTAAAGTATTGTTACCTTGGAAATACACGACAGAACGATAATTATCCAAGTGTAATCATTCTCGTTTTTCTTTTCTTATATTTGTTTGTCATTGTTCTGTGAAATAAAAAAAAACAAGAACAAGAGAAAAATCGCAGTGCACATTTTTTAATCGTAGCGTCATATTTCATATGGCGAAATTGTATGTTTCGATGTCACGCGCGACACGACCGACGCCATCAACGCTCTCATCAACTCCTTGGACAACTCTGCTCTCGTTTGCGGCGATGATGATGATTATCCGTAAGTTGTTCACAAAAACAAAACCATCACTGATGAGAAACGAGAAAGTCTTGCAGGAGTCACAAGTTGCTGCTTCAAAAAAAAAAACTCACTCAGATCAAACTTAGCGCATCGTAATGTTGTTTTTTTAAAAGCATTTCATCCCGCAACTATAGTGTGACATATTTTTACTAGAAATTGTATGCTGTTTTTAACCAAATGCTAATTCAATACAATCAGTGTGTGCGCTAGGTGTCTGTATATACAAGCTGATACTAACCCCGGATTTTTCTGTATATACTATACATATTTTTGTCATCACAGTCGACTCACGCGACTCGACGTGATATGCATTTTGTGCTCTCTCGCACTACTGCTATGATACGAATAAGCCGTTGAAAGATATACATGCAGCTGCTGTTTGTACGTACATGATTTTTCTGTTTAACGTTACAACGATGCTGCATAAGTTAACTTTCCAATCGAGTATGATTCCAATCTGTGAATTTCGAGAGCATTACTTTTTTTTATTATAAATAATTTTTGCTCGAAAGTGTACTCCGAAAACACTTAATTTGTACATATTCACGATATCACAAGTTGAATCCTAGACTTAAAAAACGTAAGGCTGACAAATAGAATAGGCGCTAAAATTATCGAATCGCTGCCGTAACTTTGTAAATCAAGTTCTGTAAATAGTAAATGCATACATAGAATGGCAGTCAATCATGCAAATAGCATTTAATCCACTGCGTGTTTGCAAACACATTGTATATGTAACATGTACAGCAATAAATTATAGAGCGCACAATTAGTATTCAAGAGCACGTAGTGGCTAAAAAAAATCGTAATCTCTGATACATTAGCTGTTATATAGTTATTTTTTGTGTGTCGTTTAAATTAGTTAGTCTTAGAGATGCATCGATGTCGTCATTTTTTTATCGATTAAATTTATCGATAAATTATCGTTAAAGAATTTACGTAGTTAAGTTATTTTTGATCATTATAATGAAACACTTACAATAGATTAAGTGCCGAAAATCAACGTAGCGATAAAACATGTCTTATAACGGTGATAAGCACAGTACGAAGTTCGGACAGTTCAAAATGTACGAGATAAGGTATAGTGAGCAGTTACATGTTTCAAACACATTTATCTGACGGTTAGGATATTCACACCAGCAAAATTGGTCAATCTTCACGAGAACTACTGAAACATTTTACACTTGCAGCTGTAAAATTATTGGTATTATAGATAGTAAAAATTAATAATTCATGCGAAATGAGTTAGGTATATCAAGAGTAGAATACATAATAAGGTGAAATTGCAACACGAGTGCAAGGTGTATTTTATGACACTACGAAATTTTGGGTGAAATGGTACGAAATTTTTTCAAATCATAAACTTCATCTCTTTTACATATTACTAAAAAAGTTAGGTTCTTGAAGTTAATTCACTGAAAATAATACAGTAAAACATTTCACTCTTTTTCGTGACAAAAAAAAAAGTAAAAATGTACTCAAAATGAGTAAAAAAAAATTACTTAAAATTAGAAATCAATTTCTCATTTTTGAGCAACCTTTTGCTTGTTTTATCCCGAAAATGAGTAAAAAATTTTACTGTGAACAATCTGAAATATATTGATTAACAAAGGGTAATGTAACAACGTTACATAAAACGTCATTAACGTTCGTCGAGAGATAGTTTATCTAAATCCATCGACAGAATACATCGATGGATACAATTACAAATTGAAATAGCAATCATTCAAAGCATATCGATAATCAGAAAACGAATCTCATATCCGAATTAATACCGCGAAACGACCGAGCAGAGATAATCTCCTTATAACTCATCGAAATCTATTATTCCAACTATCGACATTAATTCGTGCTCCATCTTTTTAAAAAGTCGGAAAAAGTCCTCGGAGATAGAACTTCATCTCCCTAAAATATCAATTAATCCTCCAAACGATCGAATATATATACTCGAAAGTCGATCGATCAAAACTTCTTCTCTCTCACCCGTCTTCTCGAGCATCTGAGAGTCATTAGCATACATCTAAGAAAAACCGCATTATCTCGAATTTGCATAGTGCTCTTTCTCTCTCGAAGCAGAGTAGAGAGAGAGAGAGAGCCCAGAGGCAACACGTGCCTGAGAGCATTCATGCATATGCAAACTTCAACCGAGTTTTGTCGGCTATAATCCTCTACGTCTATATATACTCGCCCATTCGAATCTCTTCGCTTTTCTATTTACATTTTTTTTTATCATTCGTTCGAACTTTTTTCCAAATATTAACGATCTGTCTGCGTTTGCCAGCACCTTGTTATACGGATTAATGGATAGTCCATATAGAGAAAGATCAGTAGCGATTTGTTGGGTTGAATGCTTACCTTTGCTACACAAGAGGGAGAGAGTAATGGACTGCTTTGTGCGGTTATCGAAGGTTTGCGAGATCAAACAAATACGCGAGAAATGGTTTTGAAGATACGGAGTGCTTCAAGAATTTTACGTGAAATAGTAGAGTGCGGCGAAAAAAAAAGAATTGAATTTGTCTTCGTGAATGAATAATTACGAAATGCTCCGGTTTTGGTATCGAATATCCAATTTCATCGAGAGGATAGATGCATTGAACAAACTTTCGCGAATGGTGGGATGCATTCATTCAGTCGCGGCGAACAATTATCCACGGCTACGCGCGAACAATGCAATTGTCCGCGCGAAAGGCACTAACGAGCATAGCACTGAATGCAAATCGTATAATATTTCATTGAATTCTATTTTACCAGCTCCTTTTCGATTCGCGAAACCAAGTTTCTCCCGCCATACTTAAGAAAAATTGTGATGTTCGACGTGAAAAAGAGTAGGAAAACATCGTTATAGGCGTAGTAGATACACGGCAACAACGAAAAAAAAAAAATCAACCGGGTAGACATTGTACCCGAATGCCTCTCTTCCTGTCTCCCAGCGAATACTGCTGCTGCTGTAACGCAAGTGCATAGAAAACTTTTTCTTTTTGTACTCGACCACCTACACTTTTCCGCGCGCTGCCGGATGGCGGCGCACTGACTGGGCTATTTTTTTTCTTTTTTTTTTTCGCGTCGCGCTTGACTCGAATTATTTTACTCGGCACACGGTGTTGTTTTGGCAAATGCTTTGTTTTCATCGCAATTAGGAAATATGTTGGCAGCTTTTCTGTTTCAGCTCGAAATATAAATTGAACATTTTTGGACAGTGTTTTTTTTTTAAGAACTTTTTAAAAATAATGTTTATCAAATAATTGAAAAAAGTAGGTTATCCATTGTAACTTTGTGTCTTTTTCTCAAATATAATAAAGCAACAAAAGAAAGGCAACACAAGCTATGGAAGAAAAAAAATCCTTGCAGACGACAGTTATCTGACATCGAGTCGCTCAAGTTTATCACCTTTTGTCGACCAGACACAGAAGCAGCAGCAGCAGCAGCAAACGCAATCTGCTTGTCATAAACCGTGCATTTCACCCACACGACACCATACCATACGTGCCTCTCTCTCGACTATTATTCCGAATGCCTGTCGTCGTAATTTTCCCGTTGGCAATATTGCGACGCTTAATTCGTCGGTCGGAGTATAGAGAAGCCCGTATGATTGCTATTTTTTCTTCTCGAGACTCAGGGCTGAAATTGAAACGGATTACTCCTTGTCTCGAGTGTTTTCATAAATCTGCCCTGAGCGTGCGAAATTTTCGCTCGTCGATCCAGCCATAGATAAGTTTTGGCCAAAGTTTTGACATTGTAATTTTCGAGAAGATTATGAGCTTTACCCCAAGATGTTGAATTTTGAAACGTTAATCTTTAGAATAGTACGTCCGCTATATTTCACAATCAAGTTTAAAGGGTATGGTTATAAAACAGCGGTACGAAAAAAAAAATAAACTTGCTTAGCCGCGAGTAGTGGCAGTCGTAGCTACAGCGGTAGACTGTTAATTTTTTTTTTATGAAAGCGAATTTTTCACATAAAAACTGGAACTTTGCCGAGCTTTATTGTGGCTTCCTAAATTAACAGTTTGACATTGACCTAACCCCGCTTGCCAAGGCCATCTTATCAACAGTTATAAGTCACATTTATTACATTATCGCGGTGTGCCGCATAAGCGTATTACATCGTATAAATCCGACGCGATAAAAGCTTAACGGCACTACCCTGGAATGTTGTTCGGTAATTATGGAATTTTCAGTACACTCGCGAGCAATGAATTTTCCGCAACGTTTAATTCTCCCTGCGTGTAATTCTGCACATAGCGAACATTTCGTTATGCGAACTATTACACACTCGGAGCGTAGAAGTTGAATTACGCTAACGTACTGTCGAAAGTACTAATTGAAAAAAAAAATTGGACGGAATAACGTTTGGATTTTGGTGAAAATACGCTTCGCCGACGAGTATAGAAAAAAAATAGATCGATGGTATACATTGCAAAGATAACATTGGTCATGTAGTGTATTTTTATTGTAAAGTCGAGGAATTCAGAGAAACTATGTCCATTTTATTTGAAACCATCGTGCTTAAAAAATTCGTCAACATTCTCGCTAACAATTATTTTGAAAAAAATACTTACATTTAATTCGTCAATAACTGTGCGTAATAAAATTAACAATGTCACTTGCAGTAAGTAAGCCAATTCGCGTTTGAGAAACTCATCAGCGAAGCTATAATTAACGGGAGCGACAGTCGCTCAAGCGTTAGCAACGTACACACAGAGCAGAACAGCCCCCCCCCCCTAAAAAAAGGTACTTTGAAGGGCTTGGCTTGCGGCAATTTGCGCCGATCAAACGACGTTAACGTCGACTGTACTCATATGAAACTTAGGGGAACCTAGGCCATGCCGCAACATCTATATATCTACGTGTACGCAAACAGACACAGACACATACACAGAGACTAAACTTGAGACAAAGTTTGGCAGGTACAAGCTCTCTCTCTCTCTCTCTCCTTGGCTTGTCTCGATTGCAACTCGAGTAGCTTCCGAACTAATTGTTCGCCTCGGAGAGAAACTTGCCAAAGCAACGGGCCGAGAAATAAGGGATAATGCTTGCAGAAGAGGAAAGGGAGAGAATTCAGTGATTAAGCGACCTGTCGCTTTGCTGAGTTTTCGTTACTTTTCAGTTTTTTTTTTAGTTCGGATCTTCTTTTTTTTTTATTTTAGAGCTTGGAAAACAAAGCGCTCGCTTGGATTTCTATTCCGCTATAGGAGCTGTGGGATTAGTATCGGATAAAGTTTTTCTCTTTTTTTTTGTCCGCTCTGTTTCAAATTTCAAGTTGTTCTATAGATTCTATACACCGTTGAATGAATTGCATATTGATCCGTTTCATAGAAAAGAATAGTTTTTCAAATTACAACGCACGTCGAAAAGTTCGTTCTATTCTATTCATAAAGGCAAATATTGATTGGATATAGCCATTTTTAGCTGGTTAACCTTGTTTATTGTTAGTAATTGCGTTTTTGAATTTTTAATAACTTCTGACGGCGATTATAAACTTCAAGTTTATTTATAAATCAAGTTATTTTTTTCAAAATTTATCAACAATAATTTTAAGAAATTGACTTTTCAAAACCAGAAGCAAAATACTAAAAATAATGTGCGCCCAACGATAGACTCGCCGAGTGAATGCAAAATGGGGGGTAGGATATGGGATGAGAAAGTGTTTGAAATAAAGAATTTTTCCAGAAGCATTGCAGTAGCGATGAAGTATGCTCGGCCTGGAAACGTCACATTTAAATTGACGACGCATACGATAAAGGACTCGCAGCGACGAATATCGCACGCGCGCTTCACGCATCCGACGCACGCGTAGTAGAAATCTCACACCCATCATCAATATTCAAATGGCATTCGCTTATATAACACATGTATATGTATATATAACGAATCGAAACTCGATGATAAACAACAATGAAAAAAAAAGGCTGAGAATAATAAATTCGAATCGCGTGATAATTTTTTTTCTCTCTCTCTCTCTCTGCGCGTGACAAAATATTAAATGGACGCGCGCATCCGCGCGAGTTTTATTTATTCTCGATATAACCGAGTAGGGGCTGCGTGAAATATTTCGTTTTATTGAGGTTCCGGATGAAGAGTTCGTTGATTTTTTTTTCTCTTTCATTCGAATAATGAAATGCCGCGCGAAAAAGTGCATCCGCAAACTCGATAAAATCGTGATAGAATTCATTCTAGAAAAAGAAAAAAATTGAATAAAAACGGTGGCAGAATGTTATCTGTGTTTTCGAAAGGATTTATCGATAAACTATTGAACAGTTGAAACAGTGGATGAATGCTTGATCAAATTCATCGGAGTTTACAAGAAAATTTTTCCAACAAACTTCATGTGTTTACTTGCATGCAAATGGAGTTCGACGGATGCAAAAAAAACTCCCGTTGATTTTACGACGATAAAGATTTTCATTCCAAACGCTAGCTTATGCGAGTAGCAAGTATCGAGTTTTTTTTATCGTAGACGTTTTATTGAAATGAATACCGATGGAGTAGTACGTAGATTGCAAGTATTTTGAAATTTATTCCAACATTCTTGGCGTTTTACTTTTCGTTTGTTTACAAGTTACTTCTATTAGAGCCCAAAATTTTTCAATAATTTTTCCCAACGTAAAAGCTCATTTATCCTCTAAATTTCTTTCTTTATTCAATCTAGAACTCCAACGATTGTTACAAAATACACAAACTTATCGCCAAATCTCTAATGATCAATCACCGAAATGTTACTATATAGTTTCCAACGGTAACACGATAACCCGATAAAAAGAAAATCCAACTCCCAAAAAAAAAATACAAATCAAAGATCAAACGCATAAGAGGAGTTTACATAGGGTTTAATACCTCTACAAGCTCACACTACGGTCCACTCGAGGTGTAATCGGAACAAGCAGATTGACAAGCGATATATACGAGGCCTCTTTTTCAGTCGACGATATCGAGCACAGACACATTACACGATCAATAAAAATACTGACTGATGACGTTTTAACTTCCCCGATATCGAAGAATATCACCAAAGTGAATAAAACGGTTACTTGTTTGGTCGAAAGGGTAGTTAAATCTTTATCTCACATACGAGATAAGACCGCTGATGGGATATAGGTGGCTTATAAAGACGCGTGCTTGGAATATTCGACCAATGAGTGACTCATGAGACTTTTCTTTCATGCTGTAAATTTGACGTGACAATGATTTAATCAATCGTTTGAATATTTATTTATTCTATCGAATACTAATCAGTAAGTGTGTGACAAAACTCACACCAAAAAAAAAGCGATACGTGTAATCGCGATCGAAATAAAAGGTCGAAAGGCACCGGGCGCGTGACGTGTGAAAAGACGATGAGCGCGAGCGATAATTAGAGTTTGCCGTTCGATCGTGAAAGTGTGCGCCGATTATGGAATTAGAGAGGAGCCGCCGCCGCCACCGGGCGACAATTGCCCTTCGACCTATATTTCATGCTCGTGCATTCTTCGCTTCCGCTGATAGAGTCACGGAGCGCTTGATTGACATTTTTAAAAGAACGACGACGATAAAAAGAAAAAATTCTAATGGAGTCTTCCGTATGTTTGCGCGAAAGGCACTTTATATTGACTATGTTTCAAACTCATGAGTTATAAAGTCGTACTTTGGGCTTTAAACGGACTGACGGCTGCGTTGAGTAAGGATGAAAATTGCTTGGTTGCGTACTTTATTAGCGCTGGGAGTTTGAACTATGCTCGTAATGGGGCGAGCTTTTACAGCGAAAATTGAAGTTTAAGCGTTTCAGCAGTCAACTCAGCGCATTGCATGCTATATACAGTGCCATTGTTGAATGCGCAATGTCGTCGTTTTTTGAAATACGTTTATCGCATCTTCAATGTGTTTTACAACGTCGTAATTTCTCTTTCTCTCTTTAATAGCCGGCGAATTGTACACTACAAAAAAAATTTCTTAAATTTGCTGCATACTTAAATCAACTTTTTCTTATTTTAAGAGCAAAAATTTT
>JAWWMK010037886.1:0-12391 GCA_035047105.1 Galeopsomyia nigrocyanea
AAGAATTCACATGCAAGGCATTAATCTATGTCTTTATTTACTCAAACTTGATCCTGTGAAGAAGTTGATGGCTGTATTGGTTCAAGAGGATCTCACTCAACTTCTGCTGTTCAATTTTGGAATTGTCATCTGATTTATTATTGCAAGATGCTTGAGATTTTATAACATATACTGAATATACTGAATCTCTTTACTTATCAAATTCACATTCTTTTTATTACTATTGTGATTCAGTTATTCATAAAATATATTATAATGCTCATATTTCACTTAACTTTTGCTTACACAACTGTATATTCTTAAAAATTATTGCATTTTGTATTAATTCAACTTCTACTACTTAGTGCAGGAGTTGTCAATCTATTTAAAACATTGATATTGATTGTATTTGATTCAATACCTTTCTTATCAAACCAATTACTATGTTACTTTTCTGACTCAGTATAAACAATATCTTGTTCTTAACATATTATATATACTTTTAATATGTACAACTCTGTTCTTGTAAACTGAATTGAAAATTTTTTTTTCTTTGCTTTTGGATTTGTTTTCATGGACGCTATGGTCAATATTAATATTAATATCATCAGTAATAATTGTCTTAGCAAAAATGTCCAATAAAAAATTAGCCATCTCTGTAACTATTTTGAACATGTAGTGCAAAGGGTGTTAAACCCGTGTACGTATTTAAATAAATAAATAAATAAATAAATAAAGTACTGAAGAGGCTGGAAACCTTACCAGCGAAACGTTTACAAATGAAAATGATGTTTGGTTAATTTTATAAAACCTGCCTTCAGGGATAGCTCTCAAATTTGGAGAGTCTAGTCATTTATTTAAATACGAGAGTGATAAAAAATTTTTAGTGATTAAACTTTTATTAGATGATCAAATTATTTACATATTCTTTCCTTCGTTCGGCAATCTAAAATTATAAATAGACATACATATATAGATATACGCCTGCGTTTGTCAATGTATTACCTATACAATCGTTGAAAGTATCCGCGTGCATCTCGCTGATAATTTATAATCGTGAAAATATTCAGATAGAATGTTGTTCGGCATTAAACACTAGACTTATTAGCAGTCGTATTTATATTCAAAAAATAGAAATTAGTCATTTATGTTGAGTAGTGTGTTGACAGGGACCACGTGTTGATAAAACACCTTTATCTTTTGTGATAAGTCATTAAGAAACAATCATGCATAAACCGTATTCTTTATTTACCGCTTAATGCAGTTTTTATTATTTAATTAAAGTGAAAGGTTAATCTAAGTAAAGGTTAGGCGCGAGCACATGGCTACAGGTGAAGTATAAGAATAACGTGCAATGCACGCAGCCGGTAACGCCCAAGTTTTATCCACGTTCATCCGTGGAAATATACGTAAAAATCATCTAATATACATATAATCAGAAATAATATAAATAGTAAAAGTATTCGCTAACATTATTTTCTGCAAAATTCTCATTAATAAATGCTCAGCAGTTCATCGGTAAATTGTACACTACTTTGCCTGCCACTTTGAATCGTTCGACCACGTGGAGCTATAAGAGCACTACTCTGGTCGCCATATTTAAGAAGTCGGTTCTCAGTAGCCAATCAGAGCAAGGCATAAACTTAGGCCACTTTTTGCACGTTAAGTGCGGCAGACATTTGCCTTATAGAATAGTTTCGGTTTCAATAATAACTATTGACATAATTATTCGGGTTTGGGATGTATTAACAACAATTTAACGTAAACGTCGAGTAAAGACATACAGTACGCATATTAACTATTATTGTACTTTGATTATTAAGATAAGTAATACTTATTCTTTCTTATCATTCATGGTTACTGCCTCTTATTTGGCATTTTCTTTTAGTAGTAGCATAATTAAATAAACGCGGGAGCGTGGTTCTCTTATCATAGCGGTAGTTCATCTGAGTTGAAGACTAGCTCGGGGCTAAAATTAGTCTTAGGCAATGCTAGAATTCCGTAAAGGTAATTCTCTCGTTACAAATGGTAGCAGAGCGTGGTTTGGCAGGTCCTACAGTGTCCGATGCCGTTTTGCTCGGTGGTGATATTTCCATCCGTTTCATTTTCGATGAGTTCGGTGTTGTAGCGATTTTCACATCTTGTGCTGTGTCGTTCCATCTCGATGTCATGCGTTGTCTTACCATACCGCTCGAACATCGCAGTAAGATCGTGTTGAGTGTGCCTGGATTTTCTGCAGTACCGATATATTAATTCGCAGATGATGGCTATTATGATGAAGTTTATTCCGAGTCCTCCAAATAGCAGGCTGGAATGATAGGTTTCAATTTTATGGTGTTGCCCTATTTCATGGAGTTGCTCCATAATACTCTTGAGGCTTCGTTCCTGTTATTTCCACAGTCCTAGCTGGAGAGCCCATTGTTGTGCAGACTTGGCTTCCACTTGGTCGTTCAAAACGGGGAACAGCTCCGTTAAATTCAAATCCAGTTTCGGGTTATAAATAAATATTTCCGTGCTATTTCTATTAGTGTCTGTCATGAGGGTGACTTCGCTAGTGTACCCAGAGCAGCCCGGGGCTAATTTAAGTATGCCCATGCCCTGAAGATCCGTAATGTAGTCTTTTTGTACCTTACACGCGACTCTCAACGTATCTTATGTCTGAACGGAGTATGTCCAGGAACCATCGATGGATATATAACTCCACTGGGTAGTATACTGCTCCTTAATAATTATTTCACACCTAGATATTTCTTGAGTCGACGGATGCAGTAACATCCTTATTTCGCAATCTTTGTTCAGATTGGTGTCCAACATAGGTCCTTGAAGAGGGCATACGCGTAGATAATGGGTCCTTATATAGTTGGTCAGAGTATGGTGGTCCATTCTTAGATATTGTTTTTCGTCTCTACTAAGAGCAAGATCCGGGTAGCTATATCTAATATATGCTGCATTGCCATGAGGCGTGCGGGGCTGTGGTACCAAGATAGAATGCAGCCGATATAGGTTAAAAGGATTTTGGTCCAGTAAAGGCATGCACACTATGATATAAGACCTCCTACTGTTGTGTAACGCGTCTACCTTAGATAGTCTGACAATTTCCTCTGCACGTAAATGTTCAGTCGATACAGGGAAATCTAGATCGTCGTCTATATGCCTAATGTCGTTCACAAGCTGGTGTATAATATTCATGGTAAATAATGTTCATGGTAAGTAAGTCAGAATGGACTTTTCCTTCCTTAGCTTCGCGAAGGATTTCCAGCATTTTGTCTGTGCCTCTTATATAATGGATCAGTCGAGCTTCGAGAATATGTCCATACGCTTGCACGGATAACATGTACTCAAGTCGTTTATCCTCGTTCTCGAGCTTGGCATATCTCTGGTTCATTCTTGTTTCAAGCTCAGTAAGCTTTCCGTTATGTACATCCACTGCTCCATATAATTTTTCTATTTCCGTAGCTACTATATGAGTTTTTTCATTAAAGAGTTTAAGTATGCTCTTTTGGTCTCTATACAGTTGGTCTATGTTGGCATTGAGCTTTCCAGTTTCGTCTGCGGTAGCTAGCCCGAACAGGCTACGGCTTAAGAGGACTTCGGATACCGACCAATCCCTGTTTTTATAGTTTTTTCAAGTTTTTTCAAAAACAAATTCATTTTCCCAATTTTCCGGATCGTTCCGCTCTTCGTTATTACAATTAAAAACATCTGTCAAAGTTTCAGAACGATCGGTTCATTTGCTTTTTAATAAAGTTCCGAAAACTGATCGAAGGCAATGCGAGCCCGGTGAAAGCAATGGATGAATATTTGCCATAAGTTTTCGGAACTTAATTAAAAAACAAATAAACCGATCGTTCTGAAATTTTTACAGATGTTTTTAATTGTAATAAAGAAGAGCGGGACGATCCGAAAAATTGGGAAAATGAATTTGATTTGGAGAAAATTTGGAAAAACTTTGGGCCGATAAAATAGGGCCCGCGGTAGGTATTCGAATTCCATTTAAACTGCCTGTTCCGCCAAACGGAACTAGTCGTTTGACTCTTATAGAGTCGGGTTCTTTTACCTTTGGTAATTCTGTTTGTCCTAAGCTATGTATAATTTCTCTAACCTGGTCATGTTTTTGTAGTAAAATAGTGGTTTTAAAGTCAATCACGTCTTTACCGATTAACTGTATACAGGTCAGTTCGTCCAAATAATGCGAACAGTTACGATAATATACCGAGTAATCAGGCGTCATGGATGTTTCGCGTAAGAGTTGGTCCGTATTCATATTTATGTATACCGTCCATTCGGCTCGTATAACTCTGATAGGGTCCAATTGTTCGTAATAAATTTCTGGGTTATTTTGTAATTTTTCGATCCTATATCTCTCCTGTCCTTTGGTCCGAGTTGAAGATATAGAAGCCAGGCATAGTAGGATAGACATTTTCAGATTTTTGTTAGTAAGAACAAACGAGTTCAAGAATACAGGTAACAAGAGTATTAAAGAATAGTGAAAGAAAAATAAATGTATAAATATTGAGTAAAATTCAACTTCCCTTATAATTTCAACTTTAATTTGTCAATATGCTTACGAATTGTTTTCCCATTTGGCAATTCTAAAATTACGTTTTTCCTACCTAGTATCTCTATTATTTTTGCAGGGTTCTTATAGTAACTATCAGACTTCTCTACTCGCGGTTCGTTTAGAATCCAGGCGTAATCTCCTACCTTACCCTTAAAGGTTCGTATAATTTTATCATACCGCTCTTTGGTCTTTATCTTGTTCTGTATTTGTTGTTCTCCTACCGCTAATTTTAATTCCGATAGTCTTAAAATTAAGTCCCGTAAATATTGATTATAGGTAGCTAATTTCTCCTCTCTCGGTATACGCAGTGGAAATCGCGAAAACGCGTCCGTAAACCAATTCGAATGGGGTATAACCGGTTGCTGTATGCACACTGATATTATAAGTGAACACCGCACATCGTGTTAACCAATCCCAATCGTCAAATTTCTCTAAGTATATTCTCATGAAGTCGATTAACGGGGCGTGGCTTCATTCCAAAGAGCCATTAGTTTAGGGGCGACAGCCGGAGGTTGTTAAATGATTAATTTTAAACGTATGCAGTAGAGATTCCACTATCTCTGATAGAAAACTCGAACCTCGGTCCGATAGAACAGCTCGAGGAGCTCCGAATTGACAAATTAGGTGCCTCGCCAAGGCATCTGCTATAGTTATAGCTTTAAGGTCCTTGATCGACACTACAATGATATACTTTGTAAGATTGTACTGTATTGTTAGTAGGTGGTTATTTCCATTGGGGGTAATCCTCAACTTTCCCACCGTATCTATTGAAACTTTATCAAGAGCTTCAATAGGCGTATCCGTAATAATCAAAGGCTCCTTAGTCTTTTGTCTGTCTATTTTATTTTCCAGACATTTGGAACACCTTCTGATATAGTCCAAGATATCATTTCTCATACCAGTCCAATAGTACCTGGCCCTTATTTTCTGGTACGCCTGATTTACATCCTTATTTCCTCCAATTAGGCTATCATGAAGAGCACTGATAACTTTCAGTCTTTCATCTTTTGGCATCACTATAGTTTTTCCATGGCAAATCGTTACCTTTATAGGACTATTTCCAAATATGGTTATTATCAACTCTGTGAGTAGTCCTGGTCCTAAAATATCGGTGTAATCTCCACGTCGTGAGATTCTAAAAATAGTCGTTTTTGGACTGCGTTAGCACTTTCTTTAGGTTCTGTAGACCTACTTTCATTGCTTCTACACGCACGGTATCATAGTATTTATCTTTTATTACTACTGAATAGATATGACTTTTTTTATTCTTGGTCATGAGTACCTGCCCGATTTTTGGTTTCTTGTTCTTCATATTTCTTAAGTCTATTGCACCTACTTCACTAACATAAATAGTTGGGTGACAGCATTCGTATTATCACGGTCACTAGACATAGAGTGCACTATATTGTCCTTCTGATAAGTGAAGCACTGTTGGCTTGTTATAACATTGTTTGTTAAGGTCAACAATGCAGATCCAGTCTGATTTCCGTCGCTACTGTCGCTGGAAGTGGGATTCTTATAATCGCTAGGGTAGCGATATTGATTTATAAGTTTCAATGGTGGTGGTGAAACGAAAAAGAAATGGTCGGTTGAAAATTGTAGTTTAACTGGCGTCTCTTCGGCTTTATTTTCATCCTCTTCAACTATGTCATCTAGTCCTTGAAATCTTATTCCAGGGACTACTTTAGTCATGGGGGTACTTCGAACCTTAGTTTCTCCCGACCTGACGCTGGGCGTCACCGAGATTTCCCTACGACGTACAGGTATGACCTCGTCAGTTTCAGTTTCTATGTTACTGTTCATTTTATCTGACTCATCGTCAGGAGCCATCGCTGCTTCTTCATTCACTTTGTCTTTACCTTCCAGCCTCTCTTCTATCACTTGCTGACTACGTTCGAGTAATGTTTCTATTCGTCTTTCTATTTCGTCATGAGGGTCCATCTGGTCTATGAATTCTTGCACCTCATCTACTGGGTTGTCACCGTCCGAAAAATGACTGATTTCCACTGGTTCCAAATCTCGATGATCCCAGTAGTATGACAATTCATATTTCTAGGTCGGCGTAAACTCCGTTTAATCTTTTCCGACTCCGAGTCAGTACCAGAATCATCCGAGGGTAGTCTAGAAGTACCCCTTTCCAAGCGGTCTAGTATTTCCTGCACTCGCGGGTGTTTAGCTTTACCCGAAGATTCCAACATGGATTGGTTTTGCGAAGTATCTGTACCTGAATTTTTTCCAGTATAAAACTTTTCATAACCTTCTTTGGCCATATTATTTTCTCCAGCTGTGGGTCTCGATTCTTCATGAGTTGACTCACAAGGGGAGACCACACCCTCCGGGTCATGGATTTTGTTTAAACTCGGTCAGTGACCTTCTTTAGTATAGAAGTGAAAGCTTCTTGAAGGATTCTGTCCCATGGGCTTTCGTTCGGGAGTTATCGGGACTTATATATGATGTACTGAAATACAGAGCACCTATTTAAATCGTAATAACTCTTGAAATATTGACTCTATCGTAATTTTAGGGTTACCAATCGAAAGCTGAGATCAAATCCTTCTATTCAAAAAAAATATTTGTAAAAAAATTCCAATCCTTTCCTAAGTTGTGTCGATTTGAATTTTTCATTCATAATACTTAATAAAATTTTCAGAACCCCAAAAATGCTCGATTATTATGGAAATGTTTATCGCGACACAACTTACGAACGGAATGGGAATTTTTGGACAAATGTTTGTTTTAAACAGAAGGATTTACTCTCAGCTTTCGATTGGTAACCTTAAAATTACGATAGAATCAATATTTCAAGAGTCATTACGATTTAAAGAGGGGCTCTGTATTTCAATACATCACATATAAGTCCCGATAACTCCTGAATGAAAGCCCATGAGACAGAATCCTTCAAGGCACTTTCAATTCTATACAAAAGAAGGCCACTGACCAAGTTTAAAGAAAACCCATGACCCGGAGGGTGTGGTCTCCCCTTGTCAGTACTGGACTCTTCAGTGAGCGTTTCCGTCTCATTATTTTCTTTAGAGGGTTTTAATTGTTCTATTCTTTTATGCATAACTTTAGCCTTAACGGTAGTAGCTTTATTCTTCGAGCTTGACCTATTCGTCTTAATACCCGACGTAGAGGGCTGCAGTGCTGCGGTCTTTCCGGGCGTCGCTTTATCAACCTTACTGCGGGTACGTCCAGCAATAACACTGTGGTGTAACTGAGGCTTCTCTTTGTTATTCTTAGCTCCTACAGGTCTACCGATTTGTCTAGGTCCAGGGACTGAATTTGCTCTCTTCCGAGGTTGATCTTTCTCGAGTTCCGACTTCTCATCTCGTTATCTCTCTTGTCTCGTTGGTTTCGTATTAACCTTTGCTTTCGCTTACATCATCATGACCAACATCATAACCTGTATGTTTGGAATATTTTCATTTAACTCCTTTTCTTGCCTCTCTTTTTTCTCTAAATATTTTTGAAGGTTTCGTGACAACGCATCCGCGTTAAAATTCAATTTGCCTGGTTTATATTTAAAATCATATTGATAGGCAGTGAACTTAAACATCCACCTCATTAGTCGCTGTCCAGGGTCCTTATATCTGTGCATGTAGTTTAATGGTTCATGGTTCGCGACGAGAAGAAACTTTTTATGTAGTAGATATGGTGTAAATTGATTCATCGCATATAGAACCGCTAAACATTCTTTTTCTGTCGTCGTATAATTTCTCTCTGCCTTATTCAGTAATCTAGACAGATAAGCCACCGGACGGTCCATTCCGTCCACTTCCTGCGATAATACAGCGCCTATAGCATAGTCAGACGCATCCATTGTCAGTGTGAAATTCTTTTGAAAATCAGGGTAGGCTAATATCGGGGCCTCACACAGCGTCTGCTTTAAAATATTAAAGCTTTCCTCTTGCTCTGGTCCCCTATCGTATTCTTGACCCTTCTTCGTCAAATTACTCAATGGTCGCGCTATTTTGAGTAGTCTCTTACAAAGCGCATATAATATCCAGATAAGCCCAGGAAGGATCGCATGCTTTTAATTCCGGTCGGCGTCAGGAAATTTTTCACCGAGCTTACCAACTTGGGGTGCGGTTCTACCCCTCGCTCACTTATTATATGACCGAGGAACTTCACTTCCTTTCTCAGAAATTTCAATACTACCAAATTTGCATTTGCCAATCTTTCAAATTTTTCGCGTAGACTATGATGTCGTTTAGATAGACTAACATCTCTATGTTCAGTAATCCCCTTAAGAGTACATCCATCATTCTCTGAAAGGTAGCTGGTGCATTAGCCAAACCTTCAGGCATTCTGATATAATGAAAGTGTCCTTGCGGTGTAGAAAATTCGGTTTTCTCGCGGTCTTCTTTACGCAAAAGCAGTTGTTGAAAATCACTGGCTAAATCGAAAGTCGAAAAATTCATAGAGCCCCCTAACTGATCCAGAATATCAGCTATATTGGGTAACAGGTACGCGTCACCAATGGTCTTCTTATTTTATTCCCTAAAATCTATTACAATTCTCCAGCGTGGTGTACCATCACTCCTTGGTTTCTTTGGCACAATTCATAATGGTGAATTATACGGAGAATTGCTCTCTTCGATGATTCCATCTTTCAACCTTTTGGCTCTCTGTTTCCCAATAAACTTTTTGTGAACTGGAAGATATCTATATTGCTTGGTATTAATAGGTATCCCATTCTCTAAGTGTATTTCGTGCTCTACCAAGTCAGTACAAGGTAGAGTTTCGCCCGGCATCAGAAAAACATGCGGAAATTGTTTAACCTAACGCTTTTCTTTTCGCTTGGCGATAAGTGTCCAGTCCTCAATACTTTCATAAGTTGCTTATGTCGTCGTTTAAAAAATTTCACGGTAGCTCGTTGATCGGTATCGTAGATGCTATTAGTACTGGTAGTAGTATCGATATCCGTTGAGAACTCAGGTTGTACCGGGTCAAAGGGTATCAACTCACTTGGGTTCACTTCTATAGTGACATCCTCATCCTTGGAATTTATAGCCATAAGTTTACAGGTGTTTTTATCATTTATGGCTACTCCTTCACCTAAGAATACTCGGTCATTACCCACATTTATTCTTGGCAGGTATCCCTCCAACACATCCGTCCTTACCAAATTTACCTGTATAACTTGGCGAGTTCTGGCCGGTATCGTGTACTTAACCTGACCTTCGATCTTTTGCGTTTCCAAGTTTTGAGCTTCATTAGGTCCTTCAATTTTATCCTGTTCCTGTTTAGCGTCCAATACGTCTATCGCTATGTCCAGTTCCACTTCAGAGTCTCTTTCCACATCATCTACCACTCGATTTACTGTAAAAAGGTCTTAGCGAAGAAAGTTTAGCGGCTCATTTGGGAGAAAAGATACAGGGTTCATCACATCGGTATCAGTCATCATCGCGCCATTATGATAAAAAATGGCCACTTTCGTGTCGAAGAAGCCTGCCTAATATCCCATCCTCTAATATAGGGAAATCGTCCCACACTATATGGAACTTGGCTGGCTTACCTCTTATGGTAAGGTAGATGGTCCCCATTGTGGCTACGGTATGAGCGGTAATCTCACTGAGTGAAACTATTAAGAGGGCCTCTTTGCAAGCGGCCTCCAACGTCGTGGGCTGTTTCAAGTCTACTAGGTCCCCGATCTCTCTCGGTAACCCGTTTATAAAGGGGCTTGACGTTGAATTCTTTATTGGGGTCATCATAACCTCATTATAGTTCACGTTCCCTAACTCTTCTTTTAGCGAGTTTTCTGCACAGCCTAAAGGAATGTTGAGCTTATCATAAAAATCGCCTACGGTATCTCCCTGCTTCATTCGCAATAAATGAATTTTCGAACTATAGTACGGGAAATATTTGCAAGGTGCAAATCTTTCTTCAAGAATCTTTACTAAGGTTTCTGGAGTATCTATGGTTTTTCCATAAATACTATCTCTCGCACAACCTCTCAATTCCGTTATGACCAGCCTTGTATAATTGGCTTTTTGGTCTTCCTGTACCAGTGCAGCCCCACTTAGAATTTATTCTTTAAGGGGTATATTTTTACCGTCGAATTCCTGAATGCCTTGCACGAAATTTAACGTCGTGTAGCTGGCATTCGTGGTTTTCAAAAGGTCTACTGCGGCTTGATCTGCCATGATTTTAAAAATTTTCTCCTGAGTCAGGTTCGGTCCGGGTCTCACTCGGATCCCTATTTTCCCACTATGTAGGTGATATGTTGAATCCGCGGACTCCAGGATTAGAACCCTGTCTCTAAACGGATTTATTACTCCTATGTAATTGTATAATTTATCACACACTCAACTCCTATATGCAAATTAGCCTAAAGAACTAAGTATTACTAATTTGCCTACCAACAAATATTATCTCTACCTAGGTTCTTACAATGCACCCTCTACCAGAGGGTCTCAATGATCGGGTTATGTACCGATTAATCTCTTACTTATCTACACTTATTATTAAGGACGTTCTTTAGCTCAGGAACGGTATAAGTAGGCGCTTTGAAGGGGTCCCCGATATTTTTATAAATATCATGATTTTGTATATTAAAATACTTGGAAAGCGTTGACTTTGATGGAACTTTGATGTTCTTGAGCTACAAAGTTATCGATTATTAAAAAAAAAGAATTGAAATTTTTTTTTTTGTAAATTGTCGTTTTGTAAATATGGCGACGTCGCATTCTTGACTAGAAGCGAGGGGCTCCAAGAACATTGATGATGCGGCTTGAGTATAAGTCGTGGTGGATTTAAGTATGTAAATAAAAGTGTTTAGTTAAAAGTTCTGACTTTTACGCCATGCCATATAACGAAAAGGTAACAATTGGCAAAGGAAAGGGAAGATTTGTAAAAAAAATGGAAATCCCGAATGGAAAAGCCTCTGAGGCAAGAAAAAAAAGGATGAACCTGTGACGCGAGCTACTGGAGAGGTTAGTTTCTCGTAAACAACTAAGCTTTCTATATTTTACCGTATTATTGTCATTACTTTTCTATGTTTATTTTCATTTAAATGTGGCATTTCAGGTTGAAGAGCGTGATGATAGTTTAGATAATACTCCAAAGACAACAGATGAAATTAGAAAACTATCTACAATAGAGGTATACATTGTATTGACAATATTGTATATCTTTCCATTGTTGTTACTTTGTGTTTGAATAATAATCAATAATAAAATTTTTAATTACTGATTAATAATAACAATATATAATTATAGAAAATCAAAGCTGGTGTGGAGACATGTAAATATATAGTACAAGGCAGAAGGCTGATTGATGTTGACTTGTTAGCCGAGGAACTGTGGTGTAAAAATTGTGATTTGCCGTTGTCGTTGAGATTTGCGTAAATGAGAAAAGAGCAGGACTTGCTAGTACATTTAAAATACAATGTTCAAGATGTCAAAACATTTATGATGTCACAACAAGTAAACGTACACCATGCAAACTCTACCATGTAAATCTCTTATTAGCAATTGGTAATTAAAAACAAATTCATACAGTGTTGAGATTCATAGTTACTTTGTATTCTAAACGTGTATATGATTACTGTGAAGGTATGTACGATGCTGGAATGGGAAAGACACATATTAACACACTTTTTACAGAATTAGCCGTTCCTCCCATATCAAGTGCAATAATCAAGCATTATGAAAGAGCTGTTGGGCCAGCTATCGAAACAGTAGCAGACATAAGTTGTGAAGAAGCTCTGATCGAAGAAATAGCTTTGACAGAAGAAAGCGAAACTTTAGAGTGAAATTTTTTATGTTAAGGTTTATAACGAGTGATAGATCTCCTCGTTATGTCTCTCTCTGCTCATTTATATATAATTTACTATTTATATTATTCTGT
>JAWWMK010037897.1:0-12391 GCA_035047105.1 Galeopsomyia nigrocyanea
GAATCTCTCGTCTCACGAGAGATCTCGAAAAGAGACTTTCTCGAAACATCTTTTGAGAAATACTTATTCTGAGAGTTAAACGAAAAATCTCATCTCGAGACTCACAAATATTGAGTCACTCCCAAATGTCTCGGAACCTCTGTTTACAAGACGAAGATCGTTTAGCTGCGTATCAAGATTATATGATAGAATTAATAACCCGAATAAATCGGTTACAAACATTGGCCCACGATAATCTCGTAAAGGCAAAAATAAAAACTAAATATTATTTTGATCAAAAAGCACATCCGCGAGATTTTTGTATAGGGGATTCAGTATGGCTTTTAAAGGGAGGGAAAATCCATAAATTAGAGGATCAATATACGGGACCCTTTTCTATTATAGATAAACTAAGAAACGGTAATTTAAGAATCCAATTAAAATCAAATAAATTTAAAATAGTTCACCCAAATAGTCTTAGGTTTTCATTTATCGATCCTGGGGAAATATAACGTTTATTGTATAAGTTTTAGTAGTAAATAGTGATTTTCATTCATGTGCCCTTAAAATTTTGTTTCATAACAATTTTCTTTTTCTTTTAGAGAGAAAAAATAAGCTACGAAAATAGATTTTCGGAAAGAAGATAAATTCTCGAAGAAAAAAAAACTTCATTTAAAAATGACAGAAAACCAGAACCAATTTAATTCGACAATAATGGAGGCTTTATCCAAATTAGACAAAGAATATCTTCAGTTAATGATATCCCACCATTCGCACTATATAACCAAATCATTTAGTGAGAGATTGATGATTCATGCACTAAATAATGGAAGAATCGATGCCATACTACTATTAACAATAGTACTGCCGAATATTCAGGAATTAAACTTAACAGATCAATTTGATCCATGGATATATGGTGGAGACTCAACGGAAAGGAATAAAATAGTACAAAGGTTTATAAAAGCAAATTTTAAAATCAATGCAGTCGACAAAAAAGGATATTCGGTACACGACTATGCGATTCTACGCAAATTGTCCGAAATAACAAATTTTCTATTGGAAGCAGGTGGGGAAGTTGATATTCAAGATATAAATGGAGTAACCCCCTTGCATATAGCTGTAGCTACCCAAAATTATGAATTAATCAGTTTATAAATAAAGTACGGGGCTAATATTCATCTATGTGACATTTCAACTCATTCGGCATATCAGATGGTACGCCAAATGGCTAGATACATTGCATTAGGGAAATTTGTGTTTCAAACCGATATTGATATTATAAAAATATCGGCAGAACGCTCTTATTTCAAAGATCTAATGGAAGAACTGGACAAAATGAAAACTACTTACATTGACAAGAAAAGTATAATTGATATATTATTTAAATTAAGTGATACAAACTTCCCTTCCTACAACTGTTGCTTTAACTCTACACAAGAAATCTACGACCAAGTAACACTATTTCCTGGATTTTATGGTGACTTCATGGGTAAAATTCGCAAGTATAGCTTGTTACATAAGGAATGGATTGAAAATGCAAAGAGGTTAGCCGAATTATCCAAAACAGTAATCTTACCTGATTTAGTAGTTAAGAAAATATTGTACGAATTAACAGTAGGGCAAAATGAAACGGATTAAATAAGACACCTCCGATTATATAGTTTCAAAACTAATCATACAATCAAATGCTTTATCAACCTTAAAACAAGCATTTACCCCAAATTTATGCCTACAATACTTCATAATATTCACAAAACCAAAATGGAACTGCCTGCATTGTTTGGAACCCTGATTCAAATTAAGGATGAGGCGAAAATTGCAAAAAACTTCACAGAAATAATAACCAATATACCACGGAGCGACGTAGAAGAATTGATAGCCATGTATGTAATAGATAACAACAGAGAAAGTTTAGAACTCTTTTTCAATCATTATCCCAATGTGGATTCACTAAATTTTATTGAAACCACAGAGCAGTGTTATGCTTCAGATCAAATGGACTTGAGAGATTATTTGTTAGATCAGATAAAGGACGTAAATCTCAAGAATGTTGGGGGAGTCAATGCCCTCCATGTATGTGCCAGATATGGGAACAGAGAAGCAGTGAGAAATCTTATAGCAAGAGGGATCAGCGTGGAATCAAAAGATCCTGTGGGGCGAACACCGCTAAGACGGGCAGTAGAATCTGGCAGTCTTTTCGTAATCCGGGAAATTTTGCAGTATCATCCCAATGTAAACACCAAAGATAACAATGGGATGACTGCTTTGCACATAGCCGCGAAACGACCACGTAGAGATATCATTAATCTACTACTAGAACACGGAGCTGATCCAAATCTTCGGGATGCAGAGGGAGAAACCACTACGCTAATCGCTACCAACCGAAATATAGAAACTATACGACTTTTCCTACAATATGGAGGAGACCCTCATTCTGTAAACAATAAAGGCTGGAATGCCCTACATAGAATCGCCGCACTACGACCAGAAAACGCAGAAGGGAAGGCACTACTTTTTATAAGCTTAAAGGTAAAAATAGATTAACGATGCTATCAGACTCTGGAGACTCCACTAGAATTTGCGATTCGATCACCCATACGTATGGGATATCACGAGGGACTTATTGAAATATTTTTAGAAAATAACGCCGATACTAGGATTTTCATAGGAGGTGTAGAATGGCCCTTATCTGACTATGCAATTGAACGTACGTCTGTAGAAACATTAAGGCTCTTTCAGAAATATGGTCTGAACTTTCACGAAGAAAACTGTTTGGGATTAACATTTACTGCTTTTATATTGAATGCTCAATATTTCAATATTTATTACATCAACAAGTTCCTTTGTACGGCAGTGCAAAACATTGTTATTTTGATAGAGCAATCTTACCGGAAGATACTGGACTTATGCTCATAGTAAATCTGGCCAAAAGAAAGGTCAAGGGGGAAAGCTTAAATACGAACGATGTTCAATATCTAAAGACTAGGCACCCTAAGAAGTATGATTTATTTACAAAATGCGCTGAAGAATATCAAAGGATGACCACTTTCAAGCTCACCTCAGCAATAAATCTGTTCGACTTCTATCACACCCCGGTTCATAAAATTGTAGAATATCTCAGAAATCAAGATTTTCAACAAAGTTGCAAAAAATAACCATAAAGGAATTTCCACTCTTTGGTGACAGCATTTTAGAACGAATAAGTAAGGCTAAAGAATCAGTAGATAAATGGATTCAAGTTGAAGATGAAGTAAGCGAGTACATAAAAGCCTACACTGATAATGACTTAGTAATCCGACACATAGCGTATTACTTATTAGAAGAATAATGCATCTACAATAACATACTGACCTGACACTCACAGAGATATTTACAACAAAGATTAACATTATTACAGAAATTTTTATAAATATGGATTACTTTGCAAGGGTGAAGAATCATTTGAGGGGAGCATTGAGTCGAAGAAACTTTAGGAGAGCCCGATTTTATCTAAATAACATAACGTCAAATTTGAATATTACAGGAGTAGAAGCATTTATCACGAACCTAGTTGAGTGCGGAGAAGTAAGTCTTTTGAAATTCTTTTTCGAAGTACTCAAGGATGTACGACGATGGAATATGGTCAAACCCGTACAACGAGCTGTAGACTAAGCGAATCCAGCAATCATCCAAGCCCTATTAAAGGCAAATCTTGACATCAACCGAGTAGATAATCATGATCGTACCATGCTGAGTTACGCCGCGGAGAAAGGAAACTTGGAAGTTACTAAAATACTTATAGGAAAGGGAAGCAACCTGCAAGCTACAACTTTATCCGGAGCTTCCGCCCTACATTATGCTTGAATCAGGTAACATGGAAGTAGTTCAAGAACTCGTAAACAAAGCAGTGCCTATAAATAGGAAGGATAGAAGGTGCGTAAGTGCTTTACAAACTGCCATTCTACAGGAACGTATCGATATAGTTAAATATCTCCTGGAGAAGGGAGCAGATCCAAATATTAAAGATATACACCGAGAAAATTCAGTGCATAAAGCATGCAGTCAATGATCCCCGAATGCTCCAGCTAATATTAAAGTTTGGAGGAAACCCATTTACAAAAAACTCGGATAAATGGAGTACTTTACATCGAGTAGCTCTTGGAGTATCCAAAGGTTCTATCGAAAAAACCGAGCTATTATTAAAACTTGGCATTGACTTGGAAGGAAAAACGAAATACGGTCTCACCCCTCTTCACATGGCAATAATAAATCGTAGCGATGAACTAGTAAAATTTTTCCTGGAAAAGGAGGCCAACCTAACCGCAATAGCATGGAACGCATACACCCCTGCACAGTTAGCAGTCCAATACGGAACCAACTATGCGCTCGAAAAACTTATAGCTTATGGAGCCGAATTCATGAAAGGATGTCACCGACGACATCCACCTCTGTTAATGGCTTATCGAAGAAACCAATGAACTAAATCGGAAATTCTATTAAAAAATGGGGCGAAGATGTATGATCCCACAATACGAGCAAAATTTTTTCGAGAGTTTGTATTACCTCGTGATTGTATTCGTAATTCACTCACGATCATATTTCGATTTGGTAGACGTCGAAAATTTAGAAAAACGTCATCCACGCGACTATGGAACCTTTCTGTATTATTTATTAGAATTAAACAAACTAGATCAAGAGCCTTTCTTCCGCGAAATAACTCTATACAAACTCTTAGAGACCCCTATAAATAATCTGATTCAATATTCTCGACTAGCTATTTTTAAGGAAGCAGCACAGGATATACAATTCGTGAAATTTCCAAATTTTGCAAAAGATATTAACGAAAAAATTCAACAATGTGAAAACCGAGGGGAACACTGGCAGTATATAAAAGAAATTATTGAACCCATTTTTAAGGGTCTACTGGATAATCAACTTATTTTAAATCAAATCGCTTACTTTGCCACACTCAACTAAATTAGAACCATATATCAACGTTATGTAATCAGGATGTAAGGTCACGCTAACCCGCATATTGCACTAAAATTTAAATTGCCAGGAGACTGAAGACTGCCCTTTAACATTTCAGTAGGGCGAAGCAATGTCGGACAACATCGTAGGAAGTATGGAATATTATTATAATAACCTAGAATACATGAAAATTACTCTGTCCTCGAAATATGGTTTAGAAGAATCCAATGAAGATCCTTTAAAACAATACTGTACCACGGCAACAGTTGGGCAAGTAGAAGACTTGCTGTTTTGCGCTGCATTACATAAAGATTTTAGAATGTTTCGACAACTATTCTACACGCGAAAGCAAGAATTGAACCTTGCAGTAATCTTTTCCATGACAAGAGAGGACCCAATTACCCGCACTCTCATTTCAAACTGGAAATTCGATGTCTCGGAAATCTCCGAAGATGGATGAAAAATGTTGTATTGGGCAGTGGAAAACAGGGACATCCCAGTAGCACGAATTTTAATCCAGAAGGGAGTCGATTTATCAAAAAGAGATAAAGATGGGAGAACACCTTTTATATTGGCTGCTATGGGAGGTTTATTGGAATTAGTGAAGGACACTCGAAATAGGGAAACAATAAACAACAAGGACATAAACCAAATTCCCTTAAAACACGAGGATATGGCGAAAATATTGATCCAACTGAAAAATACAGTATACCCATTATTTACAAATTACGATATCACGCGTCTACGAAGTCAGCAGTTATCCTGAAAACTAGACCGAGCTTTCACTTTAAGGGGCAGTTTATATGCCTTACAGTACGAAAATCAACGAACTATTGAGTTAAGTTCAGTAGATTACTATATTCAATGAATTTATGATACCTACACAAATAAAACAAACTTTATATTCCTAAGAAATAACAACACTCACCTAGTGAACAGTGATATCACGGAACATTTCAAACACTCAAGGGAAGGATTGGAAGAATTCAAAGAAAAAGAAAATTTCTTTATAGTATGGATTGCAAAATTCTCAGCTCTGGTTTCAGCAACAAACACTCTTGATAATTCTTACACGTTAAATACGTATTTAACCCTTCTTGATTATAATTTGGATTTATATATTGATTTGTATGAAAGCATGAGAGATATAATATTCGGGGTTCTAAACGAGCATTTGCACCCTGCAATCCTATTAAAGGGTACCTTAAGTGATCTATAAACCGACATTGTAACCTGGGCAGATTCAGCAAGGTTTCCCCTACCATCTACCCTACTTCACATCGAGACATTGGGGAAAATGTCAGATATTAGACAAGCATTTACACATCAAATATTCTTAGTAGAACTGACTTTTCCATTGATTGATTTAGACGAATATACTATGTACAGAATTCATGCATTACCATCCCCAATAAACATTCAAAATACCATCATATCTGCATATATAAAACTAAGTTACCCAATACTCGCTCTATCTCGAGACTATAGTTATCACATGACACAAAATCAATACCAAGTATGTGTAAAATTAGAACCATATATCATATGCGCAGCTACCGACTTAATAAATAATGAATATTAAGACGTCAGTTGTGAAAACTCTCTCTACAAAACCACCCAAGTAGACAATTATTTTCTATGCAACATCAGATACAAAATGACTTTCTCCTCCTTTTGGTTTCGAATTAATTCATGAAATGACTGGATCTATTCACTAGAAAAACCTACGGAATTACTCATACAGTGTAAAATATTTGTAATAAAACAAACGACACCCGAATTATCACAGGAATGGGAATATTGTCCATAAATCCAAGTTGCGCAATTTACAAAGAAGGAAAGATATTACTTGCAAGATCATTGGAAAGAGGATCAAAGAGACAAATAACTATTCCAGGCATGCAACTCGAAATTGAAAATATAATAGTGAATATATCTTGTAGAAATGATATTTTCATAAATAATCACACCCTTGGGGTCGAATTACCAGTAGAAATTTCACTTTGGACACATCTTGCCCATTTCAACAAATGCGAAATCATTGACGACTACCAACCCGAATCTGAATTTACTTTTTCTCCTCTTAATATTGCCCTTATGGCTGATTTTTGATTACAAAAATTGTTTCATGCCTATGCCTACAACCTTCCATTAAACAAATTTATTTAGCAAATCAATCCAACTCGGAACCGTCGGAGGTAGCACCTCGATCGTCGTTAATACTGGTATCTCCTCGAGAATTATTCGCTTCATACGAAACCTCCCAAGGATTCGCGGTGTATTATCGCTTGCTCTCTAATAAACCAATTACTATAGATACAAAAGCACCAACACGGTTAAATAATTTTACGAAGAACAATCGAAGCTTTTCTTTCATTCCAGATGACTAGAGCACTACTAGTTATTCTTGGTCTATTCATCAAAATGATCACGGGAGCACCAGCAGGGCATCTGTCTGGATTCGATTGTGGTCAACATATAGGGAACATAAGCACCATATCTCTCTTGGAAGTAAGCGAATATGATATTAAACAACCGACCTTAAATATCATCCAACAATACATGCAATTATTACAAGCCAACGAATTTAGCGCAGTTCACGTTATATCCTGTTCTATCAAAATTAGTCGAACAATTACACATTGCGGAATGCATTCACACTCTTCCCGACTAAGAGACGGGGAACTCAAGTATTTTCGAGAAATCGAGAGATCCGAGTGCCTCCGAATGTACGAAGGAGGGTACTCAAATATTGCAGGAACAATAATAAATGGAATTCGAAAAAATAGTACTCATCTTGTACTAATCGTCTTCGCAGGATCACTGGGTCAAACGGGAAAGTGCATTGGAACCCCTTACGCTTATCCTTACGGAAAATGGGATGACGTTGCCGCCCAAGGTTTTGTAGAAATAACTTTATTTGAATACTATGCCACGGTCAACTTAGTAACCAATCGTATTTTATTAAGAACAGGCACAAGTTGTCGTCTAATCGACACCAAATGTTTGGACATTGCAAAAGGATACACCTTCTGGGACCCATTATCCCCCAGACACGTGCGGAGTTTCCAAGTATACTGTGTTATATGAAGGTATTGTAAACAAAACGCAGAATAGGATTACCAAACAAACTACTTACATTTTAGAAACAAACGATATCACATTCGTTCTAACAGAAATAGGAACTATCAAAGTATGCAATCACAACCTAATACGTACCGAACACCCAAAACTGTTCTTCCTCGAACAATTCGACGATAATATGCGCATCGCTACGAAGGACATCACTGTGCAGAACTTAGATATTTTCACCTATGTGAACTCAAAATTTGTATATGTTGAGCGACATTTTCGGAATCAGCTAAACCAGATATATTATAATATATTAAAACATAAATACGAATTGGAAAGACAAATTATTATAAATGCTCTTTCAATTACTACTGATGCTCCAGACGAATTTGCATACCGACTCATGAAGGCTCCCGGATATATGGCTGTAGTTTCTGGAGAAGTAGTACACATAGTTAAATGCGTGCAAGTCCAAGTGAAACGACGAAAAACTGAGGAATGTTATAATCAACTACCGGTTCAAAGAGGAGATCAGAAATTATTTTTATCCCCAAGAACTCGGATTTTGATCAATGTAGGAAGTCAAATCTCCTGCAGTGGAGCCATGCCTCCAATGTTCTATGTCGAAAATAGCTGGCTGGAATTTCTATCTCGAGTATCAGCCACTGGAAATCCTGTAATACTCAAACACAAGCAAAAATCACCTGGGAATATTTACCTCCAAGGGCACTAGCTGTTAGTGGTATTTATACAGATGCTGATTTAATGAAACTCCGGGATCACATCATATTCCCCATGGAAAAAACTTTTGTACTAAATGACGTAGCATTAGGAATGGCGGAAAGATCAATCGAAGGAAAGGGAATATCAATCTCACAGTTTATTGATCAAGAAATCCTGGAGTCCTTGGCAAACTCTATATGGAATAAAATATGGGCGAATTTCATGACGTTCGGTACTGCCAGCGCTGGAATCATTGGATTTTTTATGCTTGGCCGACTTATAAAACTCATTATTGATGCAATAATTCATGGATACGCTTTGTATAGCATATATGGATGGTCGATTCACGTTTTAGGTGCTGTCTGGAATTCGGTTACGCAACTCCTGCTACATCTAGGGCAGAAGGAAATCACCAAGGTTAAAGCAGCAAAGGAAATAGAAATAGAAAATCAGAAACAAAATAGTCGTAGCAATTATCGTGAACAAGTCAATCCCACCGTCGCCTCGGACGTAACAAAGCCACGATCAAGTCCAACAGAAAAAGGAAAGGCACAAGTCGATCAGGTTCTTATTCCAACACCATGAAAGAAGAATGAAAGACAATCAAGTTCAGTTCGCACCAAATCTACATCTTTCTTTTTTTTGACAATACATAGATATGGATAATTTTATCCGAAAAATAGTGAACAAACGAATCGAAATTTTGTGCGGAAAATAAACTGAGAAATAAAATACAATACAGTACTATCTTCGTATTAAGAGATTGAGCGAGGGACACCGACAACTCATTTTGCTCGTCAGAGATGAACTAAAGGAAATATTTGAAACTCAACAGGATATGAATGAATTTTTTCTAATCAGTTTCATGCAAGGCGTAAAATCTCCAATTCGATGACAACTACGTAATCCACTAAAATATAATTCCTTGAGTGAGGCGATGCATCATGCACGAAAAATCGAACGTCAACAAATCCTATTACCCCTTTCGCCTATCCCAGAAAATTCTGAAGAATAATTTACGTAAACCAATAAAATGAAACTACCAACGGATGAGGGTGAACACATAGGTAATGGAACGGTTGAATCCTTGCACAATGGAGTTCTACCTTACGATTATCCCACGGTATACTGGTATATATTGGAATCCGTGTGTGTGCGAGAATACACGCGAGATATAAATTTTTCTATAGGCATGATAACGTTACTGGTTCAGTGCGAAGATTGCGACACAAACGATGATGTTTTTCCAACTGACGAAATTATCTATTTCACAAACGCATGGCACGCACTAACTACTCTAGACAAAGTTGTTCTCGATTGCTGCAAATGCTTACGGCCCTTATTACAAATGAGGAAAGTACACAAGTGTGCCAGATATATGCACACCTTTTTCAGATTTTAAGGACGAAATTCTTACTAATTTAGTCAAACATCTATAAATGGTTATTCCACACCTACACTCTTATTTCAGTTAAAGAAATGAGCAATAAAACGATTTTACGAGCAACCTATAGTGCCGGAAGCCGAGAAACTAGAAATATATTACAACGATGGTGTCTAGCTTGTCAACAAAAGTTTGAAGAACCTAAGCGAACCAGATCCCATGAATTCAGAAGCCTAATTATAGCAGAAACAGGTCCATTTTCTAAAATAATAGCATGCCATCATTGTGCCAAATCTTTTCAAGGTTACAACCGCTAATAATAATCAGGATATTATGCAGAAGTTGACATCTGAATTAACAAACGCATTGACGGAAGGAAAGGTCATTCAAATCTATATTGGCGATCGCACTCAGCCTAACACTAGCTGACAAGATGAATTGAAAGAATATTTTTTCCGCAACTAAAATCTATTAAGACTGGAACCACATATCATTTCTGATTTTCAGATGGAGTCAGCAACTTGTTATCGAGAGGACAAATACTGCTATATCAGACGAGGAACATGGAATGTGTCTCAATTATGTTATGAAAGTATGACCAACAACGAGGTAGAGCTGGCATGTCGACAACTACCAAGAGGCATTACCCCATTGAAGCAGAAATCTTCAAGATCAAGTCGCAAAAACATCGCCAGCCCCATTCCAGAACCTAAGCAATTTAAAAAAAGACTAAAATTTTACATTCATCAAGGGAAGATAAAGAAAACAACGTGTATGGAATGTGGAGAACCCTTTAAAGCAGAACCAAAAGAGTTAAAGGGGCCATTGGACCTTCAGCCATGCCTGTTCGTATGCTGTCTAGCCAAATCAGGAGAGAAGCTAACTATCATTGTGGACCAGGACATAAATGGAAACGAAGATCCAGGGATTTTGGCAATGAAACAAACACATTATGCAGATAAATTCGTCCAAACTATTGACTCTACCACCAATATTGATTCATCTCAAAATCCCAGCATCATTACCCGTTCTCAAGAAGATCCGTCGACATCCTATCCAAGCCTTCCTCCATTTAAATCTTGCTTTGCAACCATAAAACCAAACTCAGAAGGCTCTAGCCTTCAACAATTAGAGAGATGCGATACTTATACCTCAGTTTCAGAGGATGTCCCTGACACATGTTCCGGATCATCTACACCTTACTTATTAAGTACCGAATCCTTCACCAGTTCTCTCAACTGACTCAGACACTCCCGTATCCTTTTCCTTACAATTAGAAGATCCGCTCCAAATAATCCGATGATTAAAACAGTGGTACGGATTTGAAAACATTGACTTACTCCGACTGCTAATCAGGAATTTTCTCGGTACACAAGGAATAGAACTAAACCCAGATGATCCCATACCATTAAATCCTCCAACTGGCTACATTTACCCTGAACCTATTCTAACCCTTATAGATAAAATATGCGAAGCCCAAACTCCAAGGATAAATCCAGGTTCTTCAGATAGACCAATAGATTGAATCTTAACACCGCAAGAAGCACTTCAAATCGACCACGAAATTTCACGAAAGTATCGATCCACCCTTAGGGAGACGTCGGAGACAGATAGTCTTACAATATCACCCACTTCACAAATTGCTACTCCACCAGAAATGAACAAAGATAACCCAAATGCAACCCCAACGGAAGAAGATATAGATTATCTAGCAAAACAAGCCGCTTTACTTTTCGGACAGTTATCTGAGTCGCAGGCTGCGAATTTATATTCCGCTTTATAAGACGTCAATATCACAGCCAGCAATAAAGTCTCCTCACCTTCACCAGTCCTTGAATCGCTTTAAACAACGAAATTCTTTTCATATATCTATATATATACGTATATATAAAAAAAATCTACTATCGTTCCATTGTAGGATCTGCAGACTAATTAAATCCACGTAATACTTCACCTAGGAAAAATTCCAGTATGTCGGAACCTAATGACTACTTGCGGACAGTATCAGGAAAAAGGACCGAAGCAAAGGATGCTCATATCACGCCCTCAACCGATAGTACATCAGACAATCAAGAACCGTTACCTCGAACCTCACCGGAAATATTTTCCGCCAACGACTTACAAATTTCAACCGATGAAAATGGAGTAAAGTTAATTCAAAAAGAAATTGAACAAATAAATTCAGTAATAAACACTGACAGGAATTTAATGCGTAAAATAAACTTTATGAAACGTCGATTAGATAGAGAAATCCTCCGTATACATCGCAACGAATCTACA